>JARQOD010004771.1:0-52444 GCA_033576555.1 Oophaga sylvatica
TTAATAAACAGTAAAGACAAACGAGACAGACAGGGGATAAAGTAAATACTGTCTTGCATACAACACTTAAACACAGAGGAAACACAAAAGGTCTAGGAGATAAACTATAAGCGAGGAGAGGAGAAACCACAAAGGAGCTCTTAGCTTAAGTCTTCTCAGAACCGATCCTATCTGCTGGTCTGTATGAATGCTTTCACCGGCATCTCCCAAGCAGACTGGCAGGTATATAAAGGAAGCTAATTAGTGCATAATCAAACTGCAGCCGGGCGAGGCTGGACCTAGTCTTAGCACAGAGCTAGGTAGAATTAACTCCCTCACTGCCAAACGCAAAGAAACAGCAACTCAGCTGCGAGAAGTCAGAATGTGTAATCGCGACGATCTTCGTGGCGATACACCCATGACAGTACCCCCCCTTCTACGAGGGGCCTCCGGACCCTCAGGGCCAGGTTTGCCCGGTGAGTTGTGTGGAAGGTCCGAACCAATCGATCTGCGTTAATATCAGACGCAGGAACCCACGTCCTCTCCTCAGGACCATACCCCTTCCAATGAACCAAGTACTGAAGGGACCGGCGATTCAGACGTGAGTCAATGATCTTCGACACCTGAAATTCTAAGTTACCATTGACCACCACTGGAGGAGGAGGTAGTAGAGGTGACGGTATAACTGGCGCCACGTACCTCTTAAGCAACGATTTGTGGAACACATTGTGGATTTTAAACGTAGGAGGGAGATCCAGACGAAATGCCACAGGATTAATTATAGAACTGATCCTGTACGGCCCGATGAATCTGGGACCCAGTTTCCAGGAGGGAACCTTGAGTTTAATATTCTTGGTAGACAACCATACCAGATCGTTCACACTAAGGTCCGGACCAGACACTCTCCTCCTATCAGCCATACGTTTGTAACGGTTCCCCATAGCACTCAGATTATTCAGCACTCCTCTCCACACTGAAGCAAGTGACGACGAGAATCGTTCCTCCTCAGGAACCCCAGAAGGGCCCCCCCCATTGAAAGTACAA
This sequence comes from Oophaga sylvatica, assembly GCA_033576555.1. NCBI lineage: Eukaryota > Metazoa > Chordata > Amphibia > Anura > Dendrobatidae > Oophaga > Oophaga sylvatica. The sequence continues at coordinate 1,024 of JARQOD010004771.1, forward strand.
AACTGGGGATGAAAACCATATGCCCCAAAAAACGGGGACTTACCAGTGGACTCGCTCCGCCTATTGTTAAGAGCGAACTCTGCCAGCGGCAAGAAAGAAGACCAGTCCTTCTGGTTCTCTGAGACAAAACACCGAAGATATGTCTCTAGGCTCTGATTCAGACGCTCTGTCTGACCATTGGTCTGCGGATGAAAAGCCGAGGAAAATGACAATTGCATCCCCCGACGTGAACAAAATGCCCTCCAGAATTTGGACACAAACTGAGACCCCCTATCTGACACCACATCAGAAGGCAACCCGTGAAGTCTCACAATCTCCCAATGAACACCTGCGCCAGAGTTTTAGCATTAGGAAGAGCAGGAAGAGCAATGAAATGTGCCATCTTACTGAACCTGTCAACTACAACTAGTATGACAGTTTTCCCTGACGACGGAGGGAGGTCCGTAATGAAGTCCATAGACAGATGAGTCCATGGACGCTCCGGAATTTTCAAAGGTAAGAGGGTCCCAGACGGACGGGTATGTGGGGTCTTAGAGCGAGCACAAACCCCACAGGACGCGACAAAAGTTACTACCTCTTTATTTAAGTTAGGCCACCAAAACCGGCGAGAAAGGAGATCCACAGTTGCTTTACTCCCTGGGTGTCCTGCCAAAGCAGAATTATGATGTGCCTCGATAACTTTTTGTCTTAACTGATCTGGAACAAACAGTTTCCCTGGAGGTCCTACAGGGGCGTCCCCCTGAGCCTCCAATACCTCCTCCTCAAGCTCAGAGCATACAGCCGACACCACAAGTCCCTCCTGAAGGATAGGAACCGGGTCATCCGTCTTCCCAGCCCCTGGGAAACTACGAGATAAGGCATCAGCCTTAACATTTTTTGACCCAGGACGATATGTGACGACAAAATTAAACCTGGTAAAAAACAACGACCATCTAGCTTGTCTGGAATTCAGACGCTTTGCAGATTCTAAATACAGGAGGTTCTTGTGATCAGTAATGACGGTGACCGGGTGGACTGCCCCCTCCAAAAAGTGACGCCATTCCTCAAAAGCCAACTTAATGGCCAAGAGTTCCCTATTGCCGACATCATAATTCCTCTCGGCGGACGACAATTTTTTAGAGAAGAAAGCGCACGGATGCCATTTACCAGGGGACGGACCTTGGGATAATACCGCACCCACCCCTACGTCAGACGCGTCTACCTCCACAATGAACGGTTGTGATGCATCAGGTTGAATAAGTATGGGTGCCGAAGCAAAACATTTTTTCAAGGAGGAAAATGCTTGACAAGCTTTGTCAGACCACCTAGAAAAATCCGTCCCTTTTTTTGTCATGTCAGTGAGAGGTTTGACAACAGATGAGAAATTACGAATAAATTTCCGGTAGTAGTTAGCAAACCCCAGGAAACGTTGCAGTGCCTTAAGATCCTCTGGCCGATCCCATTCAAGCACTGCTCTCACTTTCCCAGGGTCCATACGGAAACCGGAAGCTGACACCAGGAAACCCAAAAACTGAAGTTCCTGTACGGCGAATACACACTTTTCCCATTTGGCGTACAGTTTATTGTCTCGCAAGATCTGCAACACCTGTCTCACATGCTCCTGATGAGACACAAGATCTGGAGAGTAAATTAAGATGTCAATCTAAATAAACGACCACAAACTGCCCCACAAGGTGGCGAAAGATGTCATTAACAAAATGTTGAAACACCGCCGGGGCAGTAGTCAGACCAAAAGGCATGACAATGTTCTCATAATGTCCCTCCGGAGTGTTAAACGCCGTCTTCCACTCATCCCCTCCTTTATCCTAATCAGATTATACGCCCCCCTGAGATCCAACTTAGAGAACCATTTGGCGCCCACAATCTGATTGAAGAGATCAGGAATAAGTGGGAGCGGATACGGATCTCGGACAGTAATCCGATTAAGCTCACGGAAATCCAAGCAAGGGCGTAGGCCTCCATCTTTTTTCTTCACAAAGAAGAACCCCGCGGCCACTGGGGAAGATGAAGATCTAATATGCCCCTTGGCCAGACTTTCCGAAATATAATCCTTCATAGCCTGCCTCTCAGGACCAGAAAGGTTATATAACCTAGATTTAGGTAACTTAGCATCAGGAAGCAATTTTATTGAACAGTCATACGCGCGATGAGGAGGTAATTCTTGACACCCCCCTCAGAGAACACATCCTCAAAGTCCTCCAGAAAAGGAGGCAAAGTTCTAGGCACGACCGCACTGATGACCGTGTTCATGCAGTTACTCTTGCAAAATTCACTCCACTGGCTTATCTCTCTGGATTGCCAATTAATCACTGGGTTATGTTTAGCCAACCAAGGAAGTCACAACACAATAGGAGTAGGAAGACCCTCCAACACATAACAAGACAATCGTTCTTTATGTAATGCCCCTACTCGAAGGTCTATGTTATGAACAGCTTGTACAAAGCTACCTTGACCGAGAGGCCTGGCGTCAATAGAGAAAATAGGGATCGGTTTGGCCAATACACTCAGTTGCATACCTTGCACCTGGGCAAACCGAGCGTCCACCAGATTAGCCCCGGACCCACTATCAAGAAGAACAGAAATCCTCTCAGCTCTCATACCTACCACCACCTCCGCTGGTACGAGAAACTGAGACGGACCTGGGGACGAAATACATACTCCCAGGTTGTCGTCCACCACACAACCTGGGATTAACAGTTTTCCGGCGACTTCTTGCTCAGCGAGGCACGGGATGGACACCCCTCAACAAAATGCCCCTCTCTCCCGCAGAAGAAACACTTTCTTGTCTTGCGGCGCACCGCCGATCCCCTCCCTCGAAAAGATGTCCCTCCCAACTGCATAGGTTCCTCAGAACAGACCAGGGGAACCTCAATATAAGGGACTTTAGTAGTGGGTGGAGTCATAACAGGGGGCGGAGTTACCTCACACCTCTCCCGAAGCCGTCTATCAATGCAAATAGCAAGGGCCATAGCGGCCTCCAGAGACGGGGGAGAATCATACTGAGCCAACACGTCTTTTAATTTGTCAGATAACCCTTGACAAAACTGGCTCCTAAGAGCTGGGTCATTCCACTGAGTATCTGTGGCCCATCTACGGAACTCAGAAGAAAACTCCTCCGCCGGACGATTTCCCTGCTGTATCTTACGTAACTTCGTTTCAGCAAGGGAGACCCGATCCGGGTCATCATATACCAGACCCAGGGCAGTAAAAAATCGATCTACTGACTGAAGAGCCGGAGAGCCCGGAGGAAGAGAGAACGCCCAGGATTGAGGGTCCCCTTGTAAGAGCGAGATGACAATTCCCACCCTCTGCTCTTCACTCTCCGATGACCGAGGCCGTAGCCGAAAATATAACTTACATGCCTCCCGGAAGGTAAAAAATTTGTCCCGCCCACCAGTGAACCTGTCCGGGAGAGCAACTTTAGGTTCAGATCTGGATTGCTCCGGGGGGAACAAAACCTTGGACTTAATGTCCGTCAGCTCCATGGACAAACTCTGCAACTGCAGGGCAAGCTGGGCTACTGGATCCATGGTAGCTGGGGAGAATCTTTTTAGTATGGCCGGTGAAAATATCACGCTGTATAACAGTTATAGATAATGTCAGTAATCTATATCAAGTGGGACAACATTCTATATAACATATAAATAGGTTATATCAACATGAACATATAGTATTTGATAACATAGTATTACCTGACATAATATCCGAAGTACTGAGGATCTATACTGGATCTGTTTCACGCTGTCTCAGGCTAGAGGTGGACCGGGGTCTATACTGACCCTAAACTGGGGTCCTGACTAGTCCCTCTACCTGGAGGTACTGTTAATGGTACAGAGGTCCAGGCCGCCAGCGTAACCCTATCTCCTATAAGTCCCTGACCACTGTAATCTAGTCCTTAGAAGGACACTGATTACCACCACAGGGATATGGGCAGGTCACCGCTTAATAAACAGTAAAGACAAACGAGACAGACAGGGGATAAAGTAAATACTGTCTTGCATACAACACTTAAACACAGAGGGAACACAAAAGGTCTAGGAGATAAACTATAAGCGAGGAGAGGAGAAACCACAAAGGAGCTCTTAGCTTAAGTCTTCTCAGAACCGATCCTATCTGCTGGTCTGTATGAATGCTTTCACCGGCATCTCCCAAGCAGACTGGCAGGTATATAAAGGAAGCTAATTAGTGCATAATCAAACTGCAGCCGGGCGAGGCTGGACCTAGTCTTAGCACAGAGCTAGGTAGAATTAACTCCCTCACTGCCAAACACAAAGAAACAGCAACTCAGCTGCGAGAAGTCAGAATGTGTAATCGCGACGATCTTCGTGGCGATACACCCATGACAATTATTTTATTTTTATTACAGGAAATGGTTTTAGCAGGTAAATAAAATATGGTCAAAAACTGTGTGATTATTTCATTAAACTTCTTTTTTATTAAAGTGTGTGTTTGATTTTTCTTTCATACAATAGGATTAATAGTTGATAGTTGTCTAATTGACAGCTCTCAATTATTAACCTGGCTTAAAGTGACCTTTCAATTGCAAGGTCATTTTAACCCCTTATTAACCCATTCGCCACCGCTACAGGGCAATGGGAATAGACAGGCAAAGTGCCAGAAAGGGCAAATCTAATTAGAGATTTGCCCTTTCTGGGGTGTCTGGGGGCAGATGTTAGTAGCGGGGGGGGCCAAAAATAATGGTCCCTCTCTGGGCTATTATTATCTGCCCCCACTCACTGGCTTTGTCTGTCTGGTTGCGAAAATAGGGCGGGAGCCCACGCATTTTTTTTCAGCAATTTTACACCTCATATATATATATACATGTCATTGAGTTTGTGACACATATATATATATATATATATATTTATAGTTCATACACTTCTACATAGTATAATAGCCGCTAATTCAATTGACGGCTTTTGTGAAAATGCAGAACCCGACATGAAATGACACTTGGTGTACATAGGGTTAACCATGTCTTTTCATGTCCTTTGCTATCTGATTTGCACAAACAATTACATCAGTCTATGTGTGCAAAATTTCACACCTGTAGGGGTTAATTAAAGGTGTAAATTCGTAGCAAAAAAGTCCGTTTTTTTTACAACGAATTTACACCTTTAATTAACCCCTACAGGTGTGAAATTTTGCACACATAGACTGATGTAATTGTTTGTGCAAATCAGATTGCAAACGACATGAAAAGACATGGTTAACCCTATGTACACCAAGTGTCATTTCATGTCGGGTGCTTCTGTCTTTTCACAGAAGCCGGCTTTACCCGGCAATTGAATCAGAGGATATTTTACTATGTAGAAGTGTATAAACTATACATATATGTATATATATATGTCACAATGACATGTATATATATATATGTATTCTATGTGTGTATATTTAGTGTTTACAAGGAAATAAAGGTTTTTTTTAGTTGCGATATTTTGTTCCCATAGACTTACATGGGACTTCCGGTATCGGAATCGGATATCGGCGATATTTAGTGATATCGGCGATGCCATTCCGATCCGATATTTTTAGATATTGAGCAGTATCACTCAACACTAGTATCGGGCCGATCCAATCCGATCCGATATTTCGGGATATCGAGCAGTATCGCTCAACACTAGTCACGAAATTAATGATGAAGAGTACCGCAACCTTTTCCATTCACTGGTAAAAGGAGTGAGTTGCATTTGGAAGTAGATATGGCATTGATTAAGAAATCCTCGGTAAAGGTGACGATCCCCACTGAACTTTGCTGTCAGCGGTATGGGGCAGGCCAAATAATACAAGGAGATCTATTTTTGCTTCATCAAATACAACAAAGCCTTCGACTGTGTTGATCTCCAGAAACTTTGGAATACCATGAAGGATATGGGTGTGCAGAACTCTCTGATCAGCCTCATTAGGAACCTTTACATTGACCAAGAAGCAACAGTTCAAATGGATCACAGCGACATGACATGGTTCAAAATAGAGCGAGGTGTCAGACAAGGCTGCATCCCGTCACCATTTCTCTTCAATTTTGGTATACAGAAGCTATATTCAGGAAGCCTGGGCTTGCTGAAAATGAAGAAGGAATCAAAATTGCTGGGCGGATCATTAACAATCTTAAATATGCAGATGATGCAACATTGATAGCAACAAGCATACATAGAATGAAGCACTTATTACAGAGTGTCAAGATAGAAAGCTTTAACAAGGGACTACTACTCAACACAAAGGTGATAAGGATCTTGACTCCTGCCAGGTACCATCAAGATGTAAGTGGTTACAAAGACTGGTACATGTCCCTATACATTTTAAGCACGTCACGGTTAAAGGTGATTTCATGTTGCTATGTATAAAGTGGTTTATGTTTCTAACTGCTGTATATATATATATATATATATATAAATATATATATTATATATATATATGTATAGTGTTCTCTAACGTATATCTTCTTGTGATTTGTAATGTTGTTATGTATATACTGATGTCATGTGTATGATGTTAAGATAAGGAAAACATAGTACCCTAAATAGGCCAATAGATGGGGACATGTTAGTTAACTGAGACAGTACTGTAAATAGTTAAACATAGGGGGGCTGACTGTGGATAAGTGTGGGAGTTTTCCTGGTTGTGAGTTAGTTAGGGCCTAGTGCCCGTGTGGGGTGGTCAGCTCCGTAATGTTGAAGCAAGCTACCCAGCCATTCAGAGTCCGGATGGACAGAAGTGCAGCAGAGGCAGCAGTGCTACCACAGCAGGAAAGAGAAGCTTAAGAAGAGGTCCTAGATCAGTACAGGGACACAGGTCACTCAGCATGTGGCAGGTCATCGTGGGCTGATACCCTCAGAAATGGGGCAAAACGGCTGAGGGAACCCCCAAGCGCAGTGAGTCTGGACAGTGAGGATGCTGTAGAACCGTATGGCACAGTCCGTCCCCGTAATGTACTGAAGGACATAGAGAGGAGTACAGGAGAAGTGAATAATGTGAACTGTGTGGTACCGTATGCTTATGTTGTTACTGATGAGGATGTGCTGCGACAAAGAAAGAGTAAAGTTCACTGTCTGAAGTTTTCAAAGGACTCTGTCTCTTTATGTGCCACCACGCAAGCAGCAGAGCTTCAGCAAGCCCGATGGGACCCTGATGGTGCAGAGGGTGATACAGAAGGTATGCTGCAGAAGGGACAGTATTTTCCTGTGATTGGGAGCCCTAGCTCTGCCTCTCACAAGGACACATTTGATATGGACTGCTATAACATGGAAGTTGTAAAGGACTTCATTCTACTCAGATCGATAATAACTCAAGATGCAGCAATGACACCAGAAATCAAGATGCAACATGCCTAGTTTGGATACATCATACGAAGAGAGCAATCACTGGATAAGGACATAATGGTCAGAAGAATAGAAGGAACAAGTCAAGGATGAAGACCAGCAACCTGATGGCTTGATACTATCAATATGATAGTGAAGAAGACCTTGGTGGACCTATCTAGACTTGCCAAGATTGACTTTCCTTCAGAGCGTTTATTCATCAAGTCGAGATCGAGCCAAAGGCTGTAAAAAAAACTAGATCAAAACCTACTGGGATAGAGCTGCATCTGTCTTTATTTTTTCCATTTATGTGCATTGAATCAATCTAATCTGTTCCTGGTACAAATAAGCTCATCAGTGTCCTATGATAAGAAAATTAAACTCCACCAATAACGTATGCACTAGTATGACAAAGCACAGTTTTCTTTTCTTGGACATTATATTTACACACATAAAAAATATGTAAAGGGCTGGGTGGTGAAACCACTCTCCCGAAGCCAAAGGAAGACCTGCAGGGGTGTGACTAGGAGCCTCACTCAATCTGACCACGAATACGCAGCAAATAACGAAATCGGGATCCGAGGAGAGACAAGGAAGGTGGTCCAGGTGCTACTCCAGGACTGACCTTGGGTATATGGTAGCTGACCCCTAGGAACGGGTAGCTGGGGTGGCCCGAGGAAATGTCCAACAGATGCAGGCAGGCAGAGGAAGATGACAGGAACTGTAGATGCAGATAGAGACATGAGCACTGGCAGGTGCAACTGGATCAGCTGCCGTTGAGATGAGAACTGGTGGGTGCAGCTAGACCGACTGCCATTGAGATGAGCACTGGCAGGTGCAACTGGACCAGCTGCTGTTGAGCTGAGCACTGGCAGGTGCAGCTGGACCGGCTGCTGTTGAAGTAAGCACTGGCAGATACAACAAGATAGGCTACCGTGTAGGTGGGCACTGGCGGGTGCAACCGGACCAACTGCCATTTAGGTGAGAACTGGCAGGTGCAGCAGGCTGAGATACAAGCACTGGGACCTGAGAATTCACAAGAGTGGTAGGAAAACAAACTCACAACATTGCACAGGCACCTCCATGTTGGAGGAGGTGCTTTAAATAGTAAGTGTCCTCCAGCTATTGACTAGGGACACTTTAAAGCAATCGCGCGGACCCTTTTAAGAAAGAGGAAGTCTGCGCGTGTGCACCCTAAGCAGTGCAGTGCATGTACCCTGGGGAGCAGCAGACCCGGAAAGAGCAGGACTGGGGCTGAGGTGGTGAGTGCACTGGCATCTCTGCAGGGAGAGAGGGACTGCAGGCAGAGACGCAGGCGCTACAAAATAGTTGCCCTACTTTCAGAATATGGAACGTTTTATAGTTTTTCATGTTATCTTTCATATAACCTCGAATTTATAACTTTTTTCCAGCTATTTATTCAGGTTTCCTTGTAAAATTGTGCCATAAGTTGCGCCATAAAAAGAATTTATAATTTGTTTAAAATTAAATGTCTTTGTATATTCCATAGCTGATATTCCTTAGACTAGTTGCAAGGGTGTTTGTGGGCCGGTATATGAATATATGCACTATGTTACGAGTAGGCTCAGATGAATCAGGATTATGGTTATGGATTAACATACAAATGTGATAGACTTGGAAAGAAGAAAGAGAGTCAACTGGAAGCAGTTAGGTTTCTAAATATATTTTTATTTTTATGAATGGGTGACCAGAGGACTCAGTTTTATTGCTCCAAAATTGCCAACTTTGGTTGCAATTTCCTGTGCTAATGATAGGAATTGCTAATGTGAAACACAAAGTACAGCTTTAACAAGTTAAATATTGTGCAGTTTGAAAGAGAATTGTCTTATTATTCCGATGGAATATTTTAAAATGCTATATTTCTAAAAATTGTTGTTAAAAATCACTTTGCTTTATAAATGTAATGAAATGCTAATGTCAAAATTTATTTTTCGTTTGTGTGGTGCTTCTTGAGAAAACAACACTTTAAGCACTTTACATGTGTGTTCTCTATAAACTGATGGGCCAGCATATTTCTAATTTAGTTTTTTTTTCCTGACTTGATATGACTATGTAATCATCTTTCTGAAACATGTACATCTCATGACATGCCATTAAACTGAAGCCTTAAATGTTTTGACATTTGTTATGTTCTTTGCAAAAAACAGTGGACAAGGATTGTCACACTACCAATGCAACCAAGAAAAATTGCAGATACAATTGTACACGCATGGTCAAAATTGTTGGCACCTCTCGTTTAATGACAGAAAAACCCATAATGGTGACAGAAATAACTTGAATCTGACAAAAGTAATAATAAATCAAAAATCTATGAAAATGAACAAATGAAAGTCAGAGATTGCTTTTCAACCATGCTTCTGTAAGGAAGACCAGGCTGCAGGTACCTCTCCTGTGCCGGGTCCGGAACTGTCTGGGCTGTCTCCTCTGTTGTCCGGGGAAAAGAAAAGGAGACCGGACAAATCCTTTGACCCGAAAGCAAGGGCAGGGCTAAGCACCAGAAACAGGCAGTTTGGGCGCGAACCAGCAGCGTGCGGCAGGTTGAGCAATGTGCTCCATCCCTCGAGCGCCAGTGCTGCAACGATCCGCACCTGCCAACTTCCGCCACCACCAAAGTGACTGTGAGGGACCGAGATGCCGGGTGCTCTGCGTCTGCCAGAAATCAAGGTGCTGTGCACTCCGTGATTGTGAGCACAGCGCACATGCAGAACCCGGAAGGCCGGGTGCCAGACGCTTGCCTGCGGTCTTCTTGCCAGTGAATATTGACCGGCACAAGTTGCACTTACAAAGAGCTGCGGCCTTTTCTGCTTCGGCCACAGTGGCTCATGGACTAGGGACTCAGCGGAAGGTACCAGAGACCGACCGCTGCCACCAGAAGACAGATCGTCGTGCAAAGGACCTCCCTGTGGACATCTCTTCAGCCGTTGCCGTTATGCGACTCCCTGTGGGATCATCTGCCATGGAGGAGCATAAAGGACACGATAAGTTCTTTTCCTAAAAAGACTGTTATTATTCTGCATCTATTGTTCTTTTCAATTTCTCTTTAACCGCTTATCTCCCTGTGAGGAGTCAATTCCTTGTTAAATTAAACCGTTAAACTTGTTAACACTTTCTCTGCCTTCTGTCTGTCACTGCATCCTGCAACCTGCTTACACTTCCACAGAATTTAAAAAAAAATAAAACTCATGAAATAGGCCTGGACAGAAATTATGGTACCCTTAACTTAATATTTTGTTGCACAACCTTTTGAGGCAATTACTGCAATCAAACGATTCATATAACTGTCAATGAGACGTCTGTACCTCTTGACAGGTATTTTGGCCCACTCCTCAAGAGCAAACTGCTCCAATTGCCTCATATTTGAAGGTTGCCTTTTCCAGATTGCATGTTTCAGCTCTTTCCAAAGATGCTCAATAGGATTTGGGTCAGGGCTCATAGAAGGCCACTTCAGAATAGTCCAATGTTTTCTCTTAGCCATTCTTGGGTATTTTTAGCTGTGTATTTTGGGTCATTATCCTGTTGCAAGACCCATGACTGGCGACTGAGACCAAGCACTCTGACACTGGGCAGCACATTTCTCTCTAGAATCCCTTTATAGTCTTGAGATTTCATTGTACCCTGCACAGATTCTAGACACTCTGTGCCAGATGCAGCAAAGCAGCCCCAGAACATAACAGAGCCTCCTCCATGTTTCACAGTAGGGATAGTGTTCTTTTCTTGCTATGCTTCATTTTTCCGTCTGTGAACATAGAGCTGATGTGCCTTGCCAAAAAGTTCAATTTCTGTCTCATCTGTCCATAGGACATTTTCCCAGAAGCTTTGTGACTTGTCAACATGTAGTTTGGCAAATTCCAGTCTGGCTTTTTTATGATTTTTTTTCAACAATGGTGTCCTCCTTGGTCGTCTCCCATGAAGTCCACTTTGGCTCACACGAGGGATGGTTGTTGTGAATGGGTTTGTGATGAGTTCTGAGCAGAGGCTCCCTCTGGTGGTTACAAGCGGTACTAGTGAGGATTGTGAGGACTGGGAATCAGGTGTTACTGATTGGTCTTATATAAGGGAGTCATTTTCCCATCAGGGTTGCCGGTGATCAATTGTTCTGGTCTGAATCCTTCTTTCCAGTTTCCCTTGTAGCCTGCTGTGTCGTGTCTGCATCTCCTGCTATCAGATAAGACAATTTCTTATTTTGTGTTTTTGCTATATTTTTGCATTTTGTCCTGCACTTCTTTGGGGGCCTTCAGGGTCCCCTCCGGGGGCTTCTGCCCTCTCAGTTTAGTTCAGCCACTGAGTTTTGTTCTTTTGCTTTTTCCAGTTTTTTCAGTGGCTGCTGTTTTGATTTTCTTACACCAGAGAACTAATTTAGGTGGTAGAGGTCGTGTGATCTCAGGTGATTTTGAAATTAGTAGAGTTGGTGTTTTTTCAGGGTTTTCTGGGATTGCAGTAAGTACCCTTCCTGTCCTTTTCTATTTAGATAGTTTGGGCCCCAGCGTTTGCTCATACTATTTTCTTTCTGTGTCAGTATTTCCTCTTGTCTAACCGCCATTACATGTTTGGGGGCTTTCTATTATCTTTGGGGTTCTGCTCCGGGGCAGATAGCTTTCCTATTTCTATCTTTAGGTGTAGTTAGTTTCTCAGGCTGTGACGAGGCGTCTAGGACCAACGTAGGAACGCTCCACGGCTGCCTCTAGTTGCGGTGGTTAGTCAGGGTACTGCAATCTCATAGATTCCAACTGCTCTGGTGTATTGCCTTTTTTACCTGCACTCCTCAGCTACCGAAACAAAACAGTATCACCGGCCCAAAAATTGTATGGTACTCACAGAAGGGAAAAAATATTTTGAAGGAAGAAAAGTTGTCAGAGATATTTTTCTGTTTGTTGCATTTTTTTTTTTTTTTTCCCTCTGTATCTCTGGGAGCTGGGGAGAATCTTTTCTCCCAATGGAGTTTGCACAGTTGTCTGGCCGTGTGGATCAGCTTGCCACTGAGGTTCGGAGTATTGCTATCTATCTTGCTGGGTTGCCTGTTGTGGAACCTAGGATCCCCATGCCAGATTTGTTTTTAGGGGATCGAGCTAAGTTTCAGAATTTCAAAAATAATTGTAAATTGTTTCTTGCCTTAAAATCTAAGTCCTCAGGAAACGCAGCGCAGCAGGTTCAAATTATCATCTCTCTCCTGCGCGGCGATCCTCAGGATTGGGCTTTTTCCCTGATACCTGGGGATCCTGTTTTGAGTGATGTTGATGCGTTTTTTTCAGGCCTTGGGGTTATTGTACGATGAGCCTAATGTCACTGATCAAGCTGAAAAAGCCTTGTTGGCATTAAATCAGGGGCTTGATGACGCTGAGTTATACTGTCAGAGATTCCGTAGGTGGGCAGTCCTGACCAAGTGGAATGACGACGCTTTGGCGGCCCTTTTCCGGAAGGGTTTGTCGGATAATGTAAAGGATGTTATGGTGGGATTCCCTGTCCCCTCTGGTCTCAATGATTCTATGTCATTAGCGATTCAAATTGACAGACGTTTGCGTGAGCGGAGAAGTATGCGTGGAGTGGTGTTGCCTTGTGAACCTGCTGCTGAGCCCATGCAGTGTGATGGAGTTGTGTCTGGGGCACAGCGTCATGAGTTTCGAAAGCGCAATGGGTTATGTTTCTACTGTGGTGATGCCTCTCATGCTATTTCAGTCTGCCCTAAGCGGGGAAGACATTTTGCACGCTCAGTTGTCTTGGGTAGTGTTCAGACTAAGTTTTTATTAACTGTCACTCTGATATGCTCTCTGTCCTCATTTTCTGCTCAGGCTTTCGTTGATTCTGGAGCAGCTATTAACCTGATGGATTATGATTTTGCTAAACGTTGTGGATTTCCCTTGATACCCCTACAGAAGTCTATTCCTTTACTGGGGATCGATTCTACCCCTTTGGCTGAGAATAAACCCCAGTTTTCTACTCAGGTGATAATGAGGGTTGAACCTGATCACCAGGAGTGCTGCAAATTTTTGGTTCTATATAATCTGCATGACATTATAGTGCTGGGTTTCCCTTGGTTACAGTCTCATAATCCTGTTTTGGATTGGAAATCTGTGTCTGTAACCAGTTGGGGCTGCCAATGTGTTAATACCAACACTCCTGTTTTTTCTGCCTCCCCCCAGGCTCAGGATGTTCCTGACTTTTTGTTTGATTTTTCTGATGTGTTTAGCGAAAGTAAATCTGCATCCTTGCCTCCCCATAGGAGCTATGACTGCGCTATTGAATTAGTGCCGGGTAGTAAATTCCCTAAAGGTCGCCTTTTTAACTTGTCTGTACCTGAACATGACGCTATGCGGTCTTATATCAAGGAATCATTGGAGAAGGGTCATATCAGACCATCCTCTTCACCCTTAGGTGCCGGTTTTTTCTTTGTGGCCAAAAAAGATGGTTCATTAAGGCCGTGTATTGATTATCGTCTCTTGAACAATATTACTGTGAAATATCAATACCCGTTACCCTTGATTTCTGACCTGTTTTCCAGGGTGAAAAACGCTACTTGGTTTACCAAGCTTGACCTCAGGGGGGCGTATAACCTTATTCGCATTAAGCACGGGGATGAATGGAAGACGGCATTTAACACCCCTGAAGGGCATTTTGAGTACCTTGTGATGCCCTTTGGGCTCACTAATGCTCCTTCCGTCTTCCAGTCCTTCATGAATGACATTTTCAGGGATTTTGTGGACAAGTTTCTGATTGTTTATTTGGATGATATCTTGATTTTTTCTAATGACTGGGACTCTCATGTGAACATGTTCGAACTGTATTCCAGATTTTGAGAGAGAATGCTCTGTATGTGAAGGGATCAAAGTGTCTTTTTGGCGTACAGAAGATCTCATTTCTGGGATTCATTTTGTCCCCATCTGTTATTGAAATGGACCCGGTCAAGGTTCAGGCCATCTGTGATTGGGTCCAACCTACTTCATTAAAGGCTCTTCAGAGATTTTTGGGTTTTGCCAATTTTTATCGTAAATTTATTGGTAATTTCTCTGTTATTGTTAAACCATTAACTGATTTGACCAGAAAGGGTTCTGATGTGGTGAATTGGCCTCCTGAGGCAGTCTCTGCGTTTCAGGAACTTAAGCAGAGATTCACTTCTGCTCCTGTTCTACGGCAGCCTGATGTTTCTCTGCCATTTCAGGTGGAGGTTGATGCCTCTGAAATTGGGGCAGGTGCCGTTTTGTCCCAAAAAGATCCAGAGACCTCTAAAAGTAACCCTTGTGCCTTTTTCTCTCGAAAATTTTCTCCTACTGAACGTAATTATGACGTGGGTAATCGGGAGTTATTGGCCATGAAGTGGGCTTTTGAAGAGTGGAGACATTGCCTGGAGGGAGCCAAACATCAGGTGGTGGTCCTTACGGACCATAAGAATCTGGTCTATCTGGAATCTGCCAAGCGACTCAATCCTAGACAGGCCAGGTGGGCCTTGTTTTTCACACGTTTTAATTTTGTGGTTTCCTTTCTTCCTGGCACTAAGAATGTTAAGGCGGATGCCCTCTCGAGGAGTTTCCTTGCGGACTCTCCTGAGCTATCTGATCCCTCTGTTATTTTGAAGGAGGGTGTAGTTCTTTCCACCATCTCGCCCAATTTGAGACTTGCTCTGGAGGGGTGTCAGGAGGATAGGCCCGAGCGCTGCCCTGTTGGAAAATTGTTTGTCCCGGACCAATGGAAAAAGAGTGTGATGTCTGAGATTCATTGTTCCGCATTGGCTGGGCATCCCGGAATTTTTGGTACCAGAGACTTGGTTAGTCGGTCCTTTTGGTGGCCTACCTTGTCTCGCGATGTCAGGGAATTTGTGCAGTCCTGCGGACTTGCTCTCGCTCCAAGCCTTGCTCTCGCTCTAGTGGTTTGTTGATGCCATTGCCTGTGCCCAAGAGACCATGGACCCATATCTCTATGGATTTCATTTCCGATCTTCCTGTTTCTCAGAGAATGACCACCATCTGGGTAATTTGTGATAGGTTTTCCAAATGATACATCTTGTGCCATTACCTAAGTTGCCTTCCTCCTCTGAATTGGTGCCGTTGTTCCTTCAGCACGTGGTTCGTTTACACGGCATTCCTGAGAACATTGTGTCTGACAGAGGAGTCCAGTTTGTTTCCAGATTTTGGAGGACTTTTTGTTCTAAACTGGGTGTTCAATTGTCTTTCTCCTCGGCATTTCATCCTCAGACCAATGGTCAAACTGAGAGAACAAACCAAACATTGGAGACTTATCTAAGATGCTTTGTGTCTGCTGATCAGGATGACTGGGTCTCTTTTTTGCCTTTGGCTGAGTTTGCTCTTAATAATAGGGCTAGTTCTGCCACTTTGATGTCTCCGTTTTTCTGTAATTCTGGGTTTCACCCTCGATTTTCTTCAGGACAGACGGAGGCTTCTGTCTGTCCAGGTGTTGACTCTGTTGTTGAGCGTATGCAGCAGATTTGGGACCAGGTAGTGGAGAGGTTGTCCCTCTCTCAGGAGAAGGCCCAGCGGTTTGCTAACCGGCATAGGACTGATGGTCCTCGGTTTAAAGTGGGGGACTTGGTCTGGTTGTCCTCAAAGAATATTCCTATGAGAGTAGCATCTCCTAAATTTAAGCCTAGGTTCATTGGACCTTATAAGATCATGGAGATTATTAATCCTGTTTCTTTTCGTTTGCTTCTTCCAGGGACATTTAAGATCCATAACGTGTTCCACAAGTCCTTGTTGAAGAGGTTTGTTGAGCCAGTGGTTCCTGCTGCTGTGCCTCCTGACCCTGTTTTGGTTGAGGGCAATCTGGAGTATGTGGTTGAGAAAATATTGGATTCTCGTTTTTCTAGACGAAGACTCCAGTATTTGGTTAAATGGAGAGGTTATGGTCAGGAAGACAATTCTTGGGTGTTTGCTTCGGACATCCATGCTAGGAGACTTATCCGTGCGTATCATAGAACTCATCCTGACCGACCTGGTTGCTCAAATGAGGGTTCGGTGACCCCTCCTCAAGGGGGGGTACTGTTGTGAATGGGTTTGAGATGAGTTCTGAGCAGAGGCTCCCTCTGGTGGTTACAAGCGGTACTAGTGAGGATTGTGAGGACTGGGAATCAGGTGTTACTGATTGGTCTTATATAAGGGAGTAATTTTCCCATCAGGGTTGCCGGTGATCAATTGTTCTGGTCTGAATCCTTCTTTCCAGTTTCCCTTGTAGCCTGCTGTGTCGTGTCTGCATCTCCTGCTATCAGATAAGACAATTTCTTTTTTGTGTTTTTGCTATATTTTTGCATTTTGTCCTGCACTTCTTTGGGGGCCTTCAGGGTCCCCTCCGGGGGCTTCTGCCCTCTCAGTTTAGTTCAGCCACTGAGTTTTGTTCTTTTGCTTTTTCCAGTTTTTTCAGTGGCTGCTGTTTTGATTTTCTTACACCAGAGAACTAATTTAGGTGGTAGAGGTCGTGTGATCTCAGGTGATTTTGAAATTAGTAGAGTTGGTGTTTTTTCAGGGTTTTCTGGGATTGCAGTAAGTACCCTTCCTGTCCTTTTCTATTTAGATAGTTTGGGCCCCAGCGTTTGCTCATACTATTTTCTTTCTGTGTCAGTATTTCCTCTTGTCTAACCGCCATTACATGTTTGGGGGCTTTCTATTATCTTTGGGGTTCTGCTCCGGGGCAGATAGCTTTCCTATTTCTATCTTTAGGTGTAGTTAGTTTCTCAGGCTGTGACGAGGCGTCTAGGACCAACGTAGGAACGCTCCACGGCTGCCTCTAGTTGCGGTGGTTAGTCAGGGTACTGCAATCTCATAGATTCCAACTGCTCTGGTGTATTGCCTTTTTTACCTGCACTCCTCAGCTACCGAAACATAACAGATGGTCCGATCTAACACTGATGTTCCTTCTCCCAAGCAGGCTGCTCCAGGTGATCAAAGGGAGTAGATAGTTGTAAAACAATGTCTATCAAAGATCTAATTACTGCTTACCCATGGTGTATGCAATGTGGGATCCACTCCATGTGCCCTGACGCAAGTTTCACAATTACTGCTTTTTCAAGGGGGATGTGCTTAATTGTCCTCTCCTTCCTGTCCCATTTTCTGCTTCATGTAGATGTTATAGCGTCTATTGATTGGCACATGAAGGACTAGCCCCAGGTCACAGGTGCATCCAGTTCCAGTGGCAGTAGAGGCCCTTACAAATGCAGTAAGACACCAGGTCTAGCGGACATGTACCCAGCAGCGACCATTTTTATTAAGTTCGTAGAAAGGGGCCATAATAAAGTACTTTAAGAGAGTATTACATTTTCAATAGTGGTGATATCTATTGTGATAATATGAAAGTGCAATGTGCTGAATGCAGATAATAATATATACAGCTCTGGCAAAAATTAAAAGACCACTGCACAGCTTCTCTACATGTCTGATAGCCATTCCATTCCAGTGTCAGTTGAATTCCAACCAGAGTACACCTCATTCTACTTAATGTGCTTCTGATTAGGTGTTCACCTGAACCAAATCTTATTTAACAAAGGAAAGTATAAAAAACACTGCTGTGGTGTTCACAATCCTCTTGCAATAGGACAAGCTGGATGGCAAAACAAGTGCTAGTAATATCCCAAAAGTAATAGGAATAAAAAAATAACTTTTAACCATGCCAAAGGAGTTGAAAAGAAAGGTCTTGAGTGAGGAAAAGAAACGCTCAATTCTGGCTTTACTAGCAGAGGGATACAGTGAGCGTCATACTGCCTCCATCCTTAAAATTTCTAAGACGGCAGTCCATTACAACAAGGTCAAGCTGCAGACATTGAGGACAACAAAGCTACAGACCGGCAGACAGTGAAAACGACTCTCTACTGACCGGGATGACCGTTATCTTATTTGAATGTTACTCAGCAACCACAGGATGACATCAAGCAACCAACAAAAGGAATGGCAAATGGCAGCTGGGGTGAAGTGCATGGCAAGAACAGTTCGTAACAGGCTCCTAGAGGCAGGGCTCAAGTCATGTAAAGCTAGAAAATAGCCTTTCATCAATGAGAAGCAAAGGAGAGCCAGGCTGAAGTTTGCCAAAGACCATAAGGATTGGACCATAAAGGACTGGAGTAAGGTAATCTTCTCTGATTAGTCTAATTTCCAACTTTGCCCAACACCTGGTTGTATAATGGTTAGACAGAGACCTGAAGAGGCGCACAAGCCACAGTGTCTTCCACCCACTGTGAAAATTGGGTGCAGGATCGGGATGATCTGGGGATTGAATGGGGCAAAGGACGTATGAATCAAGCCACATACAAGGTTATCCTGGAAAAACAGTTGATTCCTTCTGCTCAGGCAATGTTCCCCAACTCTGAGGACTGTTTTTCCAGCAGGACAATGTGCCATGCCACACAGTTAGGTCAATCAATGTGTGGATGAAGGACCACCACGTCAATCATTGTCATGGCCAACCCAATCTCCAGACCTCAACCACATTGAAAACCTCTGGAATGTAATCAAGAGGAAGATGGATAGTCACAAGCCATCAAACAAAGAAGAACTGTTTAAATTTTTGTACCAGGAGTGGCATAAGGTCCCCCAAAAGCAGTGTGAAAAACTGGTGGAAAGCATGCCAAGACGCATGAAAGCAGTGATTAAAAATCATGGTTATTTCACAAAATATTGATTTCTGAACTCTTCATGAGTTAAAACATTAGTATTGTTTCTAAATGATTATGAACTTGTTTTCTTAGCATTATTTGAGGTCTGCAAGCACTGAATTTTTTAGTTATTTTGACCATTTCTCATTTTCTGAAAATAAATACAAAAGTTATTGCTTGGAAATTCGGAGACATGTTGTCAGTAGTTTATAGAATAAAAGAGCAAGTTACATTTTACTCAAAAATATACCTATAAAGAGAAAAATCAGACAAGCTGAAAATTTTGCAGTCATCTCTTAATTTTTGCTAGAGCTGTATATAAAGTGTTAATAGTGAAGAGAAATACAATAATCGTAAAACCAATTCATGATAGTGTACATAACAATAATTGCTAACTATAAAGTTTATTGTAGTCCATAAATTACAACAAAAATACACATAATTTTACATAAAGAAATATACAGTGAAGGAAATAATTATTTGATCCCTTGCTGATTTTGTAAGTTTACCCATGATAAAGACATGAACAGTCGGTAGGTTAATTTTAAAATTGAGAGATAGAATATCAAAAATAAAATCCAGAAAATCACATTTGATGATATAAATTTATTTGCATTTTGCAGTGAGAAATAATTATTTGATTCCTCTGACAAACAAGACTTAATATTTGGTGGCAAAACCCTTGCTGGCAAGCACAGCAGTCAGACAATTTTTGTGGTTGATGATGAGGTTTGCGCACATGTCAGGAGGAATTTTGGTCCACTCCTCTTTGTAGATCATCTCTAAATCATCAAGATTTTGAGGCTGTCGCTTGGCAACTCGGAGCTTCAACTCCTCCATAAGTTTCCTATGGGATTAAGGTTTGGAGATTGACTAGGCCACTCCATGACCTTAATATGCTTCTTTTTGAGCCACTTTTTGTGGCCTTGGCTGTATGTTTTGGGTCACTGTCTTGCTGGTAGACCCAGCCATGACCAATTTTTAATGTCCTGGCTGGAGGGAAGGAGGTTGTCACTCAGGATTTTACGGTACATGGCTCCATCCATTCTCCCATTGAAGTGATGAAGTAGTCTTGTGCCCTTAGCAGAGAAACACCCCCAAAACATAATGTTTCCACCTCCATGTTTGACAGTGGGGACAGTGTTCTTTGAGTCATAGGCAGCATTTCTCTTCCTCCAAACACGGCGAGTTGAGTTAATGCCAAAGAGCTCAACTGTTCTCATCTGACCACAGCACCTTCTCCCAATTATTCACAGAATCATCCAAGTGTTCATTGGCAAACTTCAGACGGGCCTGCACATGTGCCTCCTTGAGCAGAGGGATCTTGCAGGCACTGCAGGATTTTAAACCTTTACGGCAATGGTTTTATCAATGGTTTTCTTGGTGACTGTGGTCCCAGCTGCCTTGAGATCATTAACAAGTTCCCTCAATTTAGTTTTTTGCTGATCTCTCACCTTTCTCATGATCAAGGATACCCCACGAGGTGAGATTTTGCATGGTGCCCCAGATCGATGTTGATTGATAGTCATTTTGCATTTCTTATGTGTCGACCCGCCACCACAATTGTGGGTTACCAGGGCAATGGGGTACTCAGAGCCGAGCCCGTAGAAGTCTATGGGGATTGTCACAGGTAGCTGTGGCTCGGTCTGTGGCCCTGGCGGTCTGGCGTATGTTGGGGATATATTTACAGGGGATTGATTTATGTACAGTTCGTGACGCCACCTGTAGTATTCTGGTAATTTGTACCAGCGCTGCTGTAGATCTCTGAGGGGATGGTGAGGCAGCTAGATGTCGGGTCCCCTACAGGTGGGACTGGTCCCTCAAAGTCTATGGGATTTGTGAAGTCGGGTGCAGATAAAGAACACAGTCTCACACGGTCAGCGTCTTTCCATACCTTTACTTGTAAGATGTTCAGGCAGGTCCCAGGGAGGCTGATCCAAGGAGAGTGTATCTTGAGACAGCAGCTGGACAAGTTAGGGGCCTCCTTTACTTCCAATACAACGAGTACAACCATCCTGAAGCGTAGTTCCCTCAAAATTCCCAGCTAATCTATAGCTGTACCTGCCCAGTCAGCTTTGTGTTAGGGGCCTTCCTATGAAGGAGCTGAATTCTTATTTTGTCCTGCAGAAACTCCAAAGTCTTCACTCCCCCTGACCCCAGTTACGTACTGACTATAAGGGGCTGTCTGCCGCGACCTAGGGTCCGGTAGATTCCTGGTTTTCTTATCACTGTGCTTGAAACAACAGTGACCCTTCGGTCCCCAGTGACCGGGTGCAATGTGCTGGACTTCTTCAATCCGTAAGCACTAATCCAATAAATCCACTTTGCCTTTCGCCTTGTCCACGCTGGTAACATAAGCACTCAAACTAGCCAAGGGTCGAGCAGTCACTTCTTTCTTTTCCTTCCTTCAAAGTTAGCTACAGATGCTCAGTTATCAACAGGCAGGAGCACGTCTCTGAACCTGATACCGTCCTTTAGACAGGGATGCTGAAGGCTTTCTGTACTAAAACTTCTCCTTTCCTTCAGTGTATGCTGAGGAGGTGATACAGCTCTGACTAGACTAAGGTGAATTCAAACACCTATACCAGACTCCACGATATGAACTGATGATAAAGCAGGCTAGACTCCTTCCTCCCTCCAGACGTCTTCTCTCTCTGAAGTCTAGACACTCACTCCACACGTCCTCACTGTCCGAAGACAGGAACTAGACTAAAAATCACTCTAACACATACCTTGACCACTCCCTCAAGAGTAAACTCCACTACCCTAAGGGTGTGTCTAGTATATGTCGAGTGAATGAATATTTAGCATTAAACTGCTGTCTCGCCACACACTCTCCAGGGTACTGCGTGTGCCTACCACCAGGGCTACACATTCCCCCATGGTAAAAGACAGCACTCCCGGGCTGTAAAATACAAAAGAGACATTTTGTTTATGCAATAAACATTAAACAATAACATCTTCCCATCCGGGAGGTGAGGATATCTTGAACGTTGCAAACATTATAGAAATACAAAAGTATTAAATAGCATTCAATAAATATACAATATACTTGTGAAGGACCCGCACCAAACCTTCAACGTAGGTCCTGGGTGGGCTGCAGGACATCCGATTGCAGACCTCACTCAGTGCCACACCACACGGGTTTTGTTTTCAGAGGTAGTTGTACTGGTTTATGTAAAACCAAGATAAGGCACCGAAGCGCAACTATGTACAAATAAGTTCTGGGTTGGCACAGTCCTCAACCTCAAAGTCCATTGTAAAACCAAAGACATATTATATCAAATCACATAATACGAAAGTGCAACTTTTCTGGTTACTGTTTATCATTTACCCAGCCGGGCATTCTACAGTTGGAAATATATATATTCACTATATAATTTGTGCAAAACTTTATAAAACATTTCAAACTTTTTTACTTTTGGTAGACCCGATATGGATCTCACCAATTCTTCACTATCTTATTCATTTTCTGCAAATACACTTTCCACTACTTTTTCCACCCCGGGGGCTGGAACAACGCAATGGGCCCTAGATCCCAAGACTAGCAAATCATGTGCTGCGATCAGGGTCTGGGTCGCCACAGTTCTGGTGCGAACCTCTAGGGGCGCAACGGGTACACTCTCTCCACATGACACCGATTGCGTCTCAATCACAGTTAGCGATATGGACCGCGTCAGGGATTGCGATTGCGACTGGGTCGCATGTTGCGATGTAGCGGTGGCTTTAATTTGCGATGAACTCTGGGTCGCTAGTTGCGATGACTTTGCAGGGGGCGATGCTGGGGCACGGCCGGTTACTGCTTGAGCTGGAAACGGGGACGCTGCGGTAATGGTGACGGTACCTGCGTCTGGGACGGGATCACGGACGACGGTGACGTTAAGGGCATACCATCCCTTCATTCCCCAGTGCCGCGTATATGTGACGATATCTCCATTTGCTAAGTCCCTCCCGGGATGGCCTTGCGGCAGGTGGGATTCTACGTCACGCCTGCTGACAAAGACCGCTGGGTAGAGGCCCGGTTCACGGATAAAGCCCCAGCCCTTCCGGAGCTGGAACTCAGTCACACACCCCTGCCGCCGCGGTTCCCTCAGAGTACCTTTATCTCTCCGGACAGTCTCTTTGTCCGCGATCAGCTCGGCAAATTGTCGCTGACGGTTCCTCTGAGTTTCCCGCTCTTCCTCCTGCTGACGCCTCTTCTTCTCCTCACGACTCTGCCATTCTTGTTCCCACTGGGCGGTATAGGCGACGTCATCCAGGCGCGCCATTTCGTCCCAGTCCACATCTGGTAGTGACGGACAGGACCCCTCCGGTGTCCCTGCCGGGGACCGATCATCTGCTGCGGCCTCTTGGCCGGGCGGGCGTTCCGGGATTGGCTGTACCTCCTCAACCTCCTTCGCTTCCACCGCTTCACCGGTGGGATCGGGATCGGTACTTTCGGGGCAGCCTCCGGTTGCTCCTTCGCCTTGGGCAGCAGACTCTTCGGTAATTGGAATCGTGGGGGGTCGTTGAGGGGAGAGGACGCTGTGTTCCACAGTCGCCACTGCATCAGGTTACATCGGCGTCTCTCAATCTCCTCCAGTCCAGTTTGGTGCTGGACCATCTTCTTTAGGCGTGCATTTTCTTCTCTTATCTCTAGCAACGCCTGTTGCAGGTGCAGGATCACGGATAACTCCGGAGTTGGTGGCAGCTTGGCTGGGGCACGGGGCCTGCCTTCCTCCGCTTCCCTGCTCGGCTGCACACGTCCTGCCTCCATGATGTTCCAGAAGATTCTTTCTTCTTCCTGCGGAGACATCCGGTCTCTTCCGTGGAGGTGGGGTTTGCGTCTCCTCCTCCTCGCAGGGAAGGTGAAGAGGAGGCGGACCTCCTTTGCTGTAGGGCAGGACCGCATGTTGTAATAGCACTTTGAGAGGGCAGGCATTTTCTTCGCGCCACTGGGGGGTAGACGCCCACGAAGGTACGCCCACCTTCTTCTCCAGCGCCTGAGGGCGCGAATATGGCGACAAAAATGGCGATTTTGGCGCCAAAAGTGCAAACAGTCCTTTTTCACAAAAACAGTTCCTTAGGCACACAGGGCTCGCAATTCTGCGAGTTTCGCATCCTGTTCGTGACGCCAAGTTTTTGTGTCGACCCGCCACCACAATTGTGGGTTACCAGGGCAATGGGGTACTCAGAGCCGAGCCCGTAGAAGTCTATGGGGATTGTCACAGGTAGCTGTGGCTCGGTCTGTGGCCCTGGCGGTCTGGCGTATGTTGGGGATATATTTACAGGGGATTGATTTATGTACAGTTCGTGACGCCACCTGTAGTATTCTGGTAATTTGTACCAGCGCTGCTGTAGATCTCTGAGGGGATGGTGAGGCAGCTAGATGTCGGGTCCCCTACAGGTGGGACTGGTCCCTCAAAGTCTATGGGATTTGTGAAGTCGGGTGCAGATAAAGAACACAGTCTCACACGGTCAGCGTCTTTCCATACCTTTACTTGTAAGATGTTCAGGCAGGTCCCAGGGAGGCTGATCCAAGGAGAGTGTATCTTGAGACAGCAGCTGGACAAGTTAGGGGCCTCCTTTACTTCCAATACAACGAGTACAACCAGCCTGAAGCGTAGTTCCCTCAAAATCTCCAGCTAATCTATAGCTGTACCTGCCCAGTCAGCTTTGTGTTAGGGGCCTTCCTATGAAGGAGCTGAATTCTTATTTTGTCCTGCAGAAACTCCAAAGTCTTCACTCCCCCTGACCCCAGTTACGTACTGACTATAAGGGGCTGTCTGCCGCGACCTAGGGTCCGGTAGATTCCTGGTTTTCTTATCACTGTGCTTGAAACAACAGTGACCCTTCGGTCCCCAGTGACCGGGTGCAATGTGCTGGACTTCTTCAATCCGTAAGCACTAATCCAATAAATCCACTTTGCCTTTCGCCTTGTCCACGCTGGTAACATAAGCACTCAAACTAGCCAAGGGTCGAGCAGTCACTTCTTTCTTTTCCTTCCTTCAAAGTTAGCTACAGATGCTCAGTTATCAACAGGCAGGAGCACGTCTCTGAACCTGATACCGTCCTTTAGACAGGGATGCTGAAGGCTTTCTGTACTAAAACTTCTCCTTTCCTTCAGTGTATGCTGAGGAGGTGATACAGCTCTGACTAGACTAAGGTGAATTCAAACACCTATACCAGACTCCACGATATGAACTGATGATAAAGCAGGCTAGACTCCTTCCTCCCTCCAGACGTCTTCTCTCTCTGAAGTCTAGACACTCACTCCACACGTCCTCACTGTCCGAAGACAGGAACTAGACTAAAAATCACTCTAACACATACCTTGACCACTCCCTCAAGAGTAAACTCCACTACCCTAAGGGTGTGTCTAGTATATGTCGAGTGAATGAATATTTAGCATTAAACTGCTGTCTCGCCACACACTCTCCAGGGTACTGCGTGTGCCTACCACCAGGGCTACACACTTACATTTTCTTACTATTGCACCAACAGTTGTCTTCTTCTCACCCAGCGTCTTACGTATGGTTTTGTAGCCCAGTCCAGCTTTATGCAGGTCTTTGGTCTTGCCCATGTTGTAGAGGTTAGAGTCTGACTGATTAATTAAGTCTGTGGACAGGAGTCTTTTATAAAGGTGACTATGTAAGACAGCTGTCTTTAATGCAGGTAACGAGTTGATTAGGAGCGTCAAACTGGTCTGTAGGAGCCAGAACTCTTAATGATTGGTAGGGGATCAAATACTTATTTCTTACTGCTAAATGCAAATCAATTTTTGATATTCCATCTCTCAATGTTAAAATTAACCTACCCTTAAAATCAAAGAATGTTCATGACTTTGTTAGTGGGCAAACTTACAAAATCAGCAAGGGATCAAATAATTATTTCCTTCAGTTTAAATTAAATATCAATAAATAAATACCGTATATACCCATGTATAAGCCGAGATTTTCAGCCCATTTTTTAGGGCTGAAAGTCCCCCTCTCGGCTTATACGCGGGTCATATACGGGGGTCGGGGGGAGGAGGAGCTGGGGTGTCGGATCATACTCACCCCTCCGCCGGCGCGGTCTCTGCAGCCCCCCTGCTTCTCCCACGATCTCCGGCTCCTTCCTGCAGCGGTCACATGGCACCGCTCATTAAAGTCATGAATATGCACATATTCATGACTTTAATGAGCGGTAGCACGTGACCGCTGCAGGAAGCGCTGCGGAGAGCACCGGGAGAAGAGGAGAGGCTGCAGGGACGCGCGGCGGAGGGGTGAGTATAGTGATATTTACCTGTCCCTCGGTCCACCGCAGCGCACTGCTCCCTTGGTCCGACTCTTCTGGCTGTGAATGTTCAGGCAGAGGCCCCGATGACGTCATTAGTGCGCGCCCCGCCCCCTGCCTGATCATTCACAGCCAGAGGAGTCGGACCGAGGGAGCAGCGCTGCGGTGCAGAGAGGACAGGTAAATATCACAAGTGCAGGGGTCCTGAGCGAGCGGTGACACCGGCACCTGTCCCCCATAGCGCGCCGGTGTCACCGCCTGCTCAGGACACCGGCACCTGGCCCCACAGAGGTGAGTATGTCATTTTTTTTTTTTTTTTGCAGCAGCAGCATATGAGGCCTATACTATGGGGCATAATTGTGCAGCATATGTGGGCATAATCTGGAGCATATGGGGCATAATATGGAGCATATGGGGGCATAAGCTGTGGAACATATGGGGCATAATATGGAGCATATGGGGCATAAGCTGTGGAACATATGGGGCATAATATGGAGCATATGGGGCTTAAGCTGTGGAACATATGGGGCATAATATGGAGCATATGGGGGCATAAGCTGTGGAACATATGGGGCATAATATGGAGCATATGGGGGCATAATATGGAGCATATGGGGGCATAAGCTGTGGAACATATGGGGCATAATATGGAGCATATGAGGGCATAAGCTGTGGAACTTATGGGGCATAATATGGAGCATATGGGGGCATAATATGGAACATATGGGGCATAATATGGAGCATATGGGGGCATAAGCTGTGGAACATATGGGGCATAATATGGAGCATATGGGGGCATAATATGGAGCATATGGGGGCATAAGCTGTGGAACATATGGGGCATAATATGGAGCATATGAGGGCATAAGCTGTGGAACTTATGGGGCATAATATGGAGCATATGGGGGCATAATATGGAACATATGGGGCATAATATGGAGCATATGGGGGCATAAGCTGTGGAACATATGGGGCATAATATGGAGCATATGGGGGCTTAAGCTGTGGAACATATGGGGCATAATCTGGAGCATATGGGGGCATAATCTGTGGAACATATGGGGCATAATCTGGAGCATATGGGGGCATAATCTGTGGAACATATGGGGCATAATCTGGAGCATATGGGGGCATAATCTGTGGAATATATGGGGGCATAATCTGTGGAGCATATTGGGCATAATCTGTGGAGCATATGGGGGCATAATCTGTGGAGCATCATATTGGGGCATAATCATTTTTCACCCTAGGCTTATACGCGAGTCAATAAATTTTCCCAGTTTTTTGTGGCAAAATTAGGGGGGTCGGCTTATACATGGGTCGGCTTATACATGAGATATTACGGTAATGCATAAACAATATTATTTCATAAAATGTAATGGGAATGTGCTGAAAAGTGAATAAATAACCAAGTGAAAAACAAAAGTAATTATAAAAATATATTAATCCAAATATGAAAAAACAATAAAAAATTAAATACTAAATAAAAATTAAAATTAAAAATAATAATGGCAAAAAAACAAATAATGTATAGTAATAATGAAAAATTAAAATAATAATAAAGAAAAATGTATTTTCATATATTTGGCTCCTCTACAGTAGAAAGCCTTGGAGGAATTATCTAGAACAAGGGTGGGCAATTAATTTTCCCAAGGGGCCACATGAGAGACCATGACTGTTGTGGAGGGCCGAACCAATAGGTCAAAATTAATGCTGCTCAATATTAATATCGATATATTATAATTATTATCTTATTGATAATTATATTAATATTAATTTTATTACTTAATATTGAGCTAAATTAAGTTCACTGACATCCCCCTATATATCATTTGAACCTGAGCACAGACCCTTCTGTATATCGTATGAGCCCCCAACAGCCCCTTATATGCGGCATGAGCCCCACACAGCCTCCCCATATGCGGCATCAGCCCCATACAGCCTCCCCCATATGTGGCATGAGCCCCACACAGACTCCTTATATACAGTATACTGCATGAGCCCCACAGCTTCCCTATATATACTGCATTAGGCCCACACAGCCTCCCTATATACACTGCATGAGTGTGGCGCCCCTGAGGGTTCAGTCGCCACAGAGGTATTGCACCTCATCCAGAGGTGTGATATCACACTCTCAGGTAAGGAGGGAGCACTACCCAGGACTCTAACACCTGCACCCAACACAGACTATAGCAGCCGGGCACCCTGGACGTACCCTGAGGGAGGATGGTCTCATCCCAGGCTGGGTAGTAAAGAGTGCATGGGTGGGTGGAGTTAGTAAGAAAGATGGGAAATGAACCTTTAGAAGGCAGGAAAGCGAGTCTAGTCAGGTAGTCTGGGAGGGGACCTGGAGCTGAGAGCAGTTGTCCCCAGACAGAGAACGTGGGAGAAGTGAGTTACGGAAAGAACAGAAGGGAAGCTTCTGGAAGGAAAGAAGGGGTCCTTGGGGCATGGATAGTGAGTGATCCATCCATGGGGCCCGATCCAATTGTGGAGGGACCAGGTCGCAGAAGGGACACGGCCCCTTAGCCTGGTGGAGAACTTTAAGACTCAGCTAGCAAGCCGGAGGCTGTGGCATCTCTAGGTGTCACAGCTACTGAACCGCAATTATCTTCGCCGAAAAGGTGGCCATATAGGAGCAAGGAAACGCAGAGAAGACGTTATCCGACAGGTTCCGTGGCTACTGGCTTGGGGCACTGATTGCGAGGTGTTGGCATGAAGGAGAGGCGAGCAAGACAACACAGTGAGACGACAGAGAAAGGAACATATTGAAGGGAGTCCTGGAAAGGTGCATCCCAATCTGCCTGGTTTGCTGAGCCCCTCACCTGGAGGACGCTGTACCAAGCGGGCATATGTGCTGCAGCCTCTGTGAGTAAAGCTTGAAACGCATTTGACGTGCCTTCAAATTCTTCTGAAAGCACCCACTCCAAAACTGTACATACTCCCAGTCAGATTACTTTGCTACATCTCCTGCCTGAGAAACAGCTTCACCTGTGGAAGCTATTCACAAACTGCTGCTCACCACAGTCTAGAGGATCTGCCTGCAGCGCTGGTCACTTGACCGGGAAACCACAGGTGGTCCGACACTTTACTACAACTCTATTTCCCTGTAAATATACCTTATTGGACGTCAGGCCACGACCAGGTCACTGCTGTCGTGATAATCCCTTAACACCGGCCCGGTACCGAGCCACTCCCTGCGGCGATCCATGAGCACAACACCTCCTATACACTGCATGATCCACACAGCTATATATACGCTGCATGAGCCCACACAGCCTCCTATATGCATCTGCAGACCTCACACAGCTCTCTATCATACACTCATGAGCCCCATACGCTCCCATGCACTGTCATGGCCCCACACAGCTCCTAGCACTGCATGCCTCACACAGCCTCTCTATAACACTGCAGAGCCCATTACAGCCCCTATACACAGATAGCCCACACAGCTCCCTATATACATGCTGAGCCCACACACCTCTCTATATACACTCATGAGCCCCATACAGCCCCTATATCATCATGACCTCACACACCTCTCTATTAACGCATGACCCATCAGCCTGCCTATTTGCACTGCATGAGCTCACACAGCCTCTATAGCACTGCTGACCCTCAACCCCTCTATATATGCAACCAGAGTCGGTTGCCATGGTACATTGCCTCCTCTACAGGGTGGCGATGTATCCTGGAGCAGCGAAGGTCCCATGCGAGGTAATACACAGCATCCAAAACTTGTTCTAACTTCAGACAAAAAGGGGTGGAGCTTAATGGAGTGACAGTTGGTGGGAGGAGTTAGTGCTGAGCTAAGGAGATTGTTCTGGAAGAGTCAGTTGGTCTGAGGTGAGAGGAGCAGAGAAAAAAAGCACTGGGAATTGAAGCTGTGCCAGAGGTGATCCCGGATAAAAAGGACGCCCGAGTCCTGGGCTGTGCACGTGCTGTACGCCCCGACAGCCGAATCTGGAGGGCAGGGGACTACAAGCTCCTTGACCACACCGAACACCTGGAGGCACCACAGCAGACTAAGAGCCCAGGGCTGCCAGTGAACAGACAGTGCCTGTGATAGGCTCACGCTGTTTGCCATACAAGTTAAAGCCAACACGCAGGAAAGGGTTGCAGCTTAGCTACAGGCAGCAGGGACCAGAAAAGAGAGCGCAGCAGGAAGGCCTCTAACCCACCTGGCAGGGTGAATCCCCTGAATGTTTCCAGGCAAGCCGGACTCCTGCTACCATCTGTAACTAGTACCCCGGATTGCATTTTCACCTAGCAAGAAGTAAAAGTAAAGAAAACTGCACTTTTCTGTGTGCCTTGCTTATTCTCTGCACCTCAACGTTCACCATCACCTGAACAGACTGCCATATCTTCCCTGGGGCAGTAACATCTCTGCTGCGTCACCATCCGCCCCAATGGACCTGAACCGCAGCGTCGGCCATATATAGCCGAACACCATCGGTGGCGTCACAAACTAATTCCCCTACAAACTACCCCCACCATCATCTTTGATAATTTTATTGGAAGCCCAAGGCCACGGACTGGGTCACTGCTGCCATGACTTCCCCTTTAAGAACTGCCCGGCCCGGTAACGAGTACCCCATGGTCCTGTGGGCCGCTCCATATACACCGCATGTCACCCCATATGCAGTGCCATGTGCAGCATGTCACCCCTCCATGTGCAGCACATGTCACCCCCCCATGTGCAGCACCATGTCACCCCCCATGTGCAGCAGCATGTCACCCCCATGTGCAGCAGCATGTGGCAGCACCATGTCACCCCATTGCGCAGCAGCATGTCACCTCCATGTGCAGCAAACTGTGCAGCATGCCACCCCCATGTGCAGCACCATGTGCAGCAGTATGTCACCCCATGTGTAGCTGCATGTCACCCCCATGTGCAGCACCATGTCACCCCCATGTGCAGCAGCATGTGCAGCATGACACCCCCAGAGCCTACTCATGCACACCTAAATATTCCAAATACATGAAAAAAAAGAACACCACTTACATTGATCCCATTCCCCGGCACTCGGCTTCTCTCCCTGCCTCTAATGCTCTGATTCTATACAATACACAGCTGACGCAATGACATGACGTCATCGCGTCAGCTGTTTCATACGCTGATTGGTGGAGGAAGTGGCCAAATGCCCCTCCTTCACCAAAGGAGTCAGTGCAGATGGAGACAACGGAGACAGCGAGCAGGCGGGCATGGTGCGGACCGTGGGCCTCTGGTTTCCAGCCCAATGGATATCTCGGTCCATCCGGCCCTCTGGCTGTCTCAATCCGGCCCATGGACCACACTTTGCCCAGGTCTGATCTAGAAGGATACAGACTGGTCAACGTTCATATATATATATATATATATATTATATATATATATATATATATATAAAATTGAATGTGTGTATGTGTGTATCACCAACCAATCACGGAGTACCTTACAATTAACCAGAGCTGTTTAAAAGAAGCTGAGCTGTGATTGGTTGCTATGAGAAACAGTTTACTCACTCCACGACAACACCTCAGCTGACACTGACCAGGTGGGAGAAATCGCATCCCCGGGAACATAAGCTCCCAGCCATTGTCTGCCCCCCAGAAAGGAGCAGAGAGCACATGACAGAAATGAATCACCCACTCCCATGCCCATATCCCCATCACACATCATCCATCCCATAGGCACATCTTCCCTCTTAAAGGGATCCTCGGTACGGAAGTTAGGGCAAATCCACTCTGCGCTCTGATTCTCACCCCAGGCTTCTATTAAAGGGATCATTGGTATGGAAGTCAGGGCAAATCCATCCAGCGCTTTGATTCTGATGCCAGGCCTCTCTTAAAGGGATCCCCGGTATTGAAGTTATGGCGGCTGTAACCTGATGATGTGGAATATTACGGGGAGTAGTCTGGTGGCTCTGGCTGACGGGATGATGTGGGATATTAGGGGTAGTAGTCCGGTGGCTTGACAGGATAATGTGGAATATTAGTAGTCCGGTGGCTCTGGCTGACGGGAGATGTGGGATATTAGGGGAGTATGTCCAATGGCTCTGGCTGACGGGATGATGTGGGATATTAGGGGTAGTAGTCTGGTGGCTCTGGCTGACGGAATGAGTGGGATATTAGGGGGAGTAGTCGGTGGCTCTGGCTGACGGAATGATGTGGGATATTAGGGTAGTAGTCCGGTGGCTCTGGCTGACGGGAGATGTGGGATATTAGTGGTAGTTGTCCGGTGGCTCTGGCTGACGGGACGATGTGGGATATTAGGGGTAGTAGTCCGGTGGCTGGCTGATGGATTATGTGGGATATTAGGGGTAGTGTCCGTGGCTTGACGGATGATGTGGGATATTAGTCGTCCGGTAAACCTGGCTGACGGGATGATGTGGGATATTAGGGTAGTTGTCCGGTGGCTCTGGCTGAGGGGACGATGTGGGATATTAGGGGAGTAGTCCGGTGGCTCTGGCTGATGGGATTATGTGGGATATTAGGGGTAGTAGTCCGTGTCTGGCTGACGGATGATGTGGGATATTAGTGGTAGTTGTCCGGTGGCTCTGGCTGCGGGACGATGTGGTATATTAGGGGTAGTAGTCCGGTGGCTCTGGCTGATGGGATTATGTGGGATATTAGGGTAGTAGTCCGGTGGCTTTGACAGGATGATGTGGGATATTAGTTGTCCGGTGGCCCTGGCTGACGGATGATGTGGGATATTAGGGTAGTAGTCCAGTACTCTTGGTTGTGGGATGATGTGAGTATATTAGGGGTATAGTTGTCCGGTGGCTCTGCTGATGGGATGATGTGGGATATTAGGGGGGGTAGTCCGGTAGCTCTGGCTGATGGGATGATGTGGGATATTAGGGGTAGTAGTCAAGTGACTCTGACAGGATGATGTGGGATATTAGTAGTCCGGTGGCTCTGGCTGACGGGACGATGTGGTATATTAGGGGTAGTAGTCCGGTGGCTCTGGCTGACGGGATGATGTGGGATATTAGGGGTAGTAGTCCGGTGGCTTTAACAGGATGATGTGGGATATTAGTTGTCCGGTGGCTCTGGCTGACTGGACGATGTGGGATATTAGAGGTAGTAGTCCAGTAGCTCTGGCTGATGGGATGTGTGGGATATTATAGTGAATGTTACTATGCAGAGTGGGCTATACACTCAGCTTTATACAGTACAGACCAAAAGTTTGGACACACCTTCTCATTCAAAGATTTTTCTGTATTTTCAGGACTATGAAAATTGTACATTCACACTGAAGGCATCAAAACTATGAATTAACACATGTGGAATTATATACTTAACAAAAAAGTGTGAAACAACTGAAAATATGTCTTATATTCTAGGTTTTTCAAAGTAGTCACCTTTTGCTTTGATTACTGCTTTGCACATTCTTGGCATTCTCTTGATGAACTTCAAGAGGTAGTCACCCGAAATGGTCTTCCAACAGTCTTGAAGGAGTTCCTAGAGATGCTTAGCACTTGTTGGCCTTTTTGCCTTCACTCTGCGGTCCAGCTCACCCCAAACCATCTCGATTGGGTTCAGGTCTGGTGACTGTGGAGGTCAGGTCATCTGGCGTAGCACCCCATCACTCTCCTTCTTGGTCAAATAGCCCTTACACAGCCTGGAGGTATGTTTGGGGTCATTGTCCTGTTGAAAAATAAATGATGGTCTAACTAAACGCAAACCGGATGGAATAGTATGCTGCTGCAAGATGCTGTGGTTGCCATGCTGGTTCAGTATGCCTTCAATTAAGCACCCCCACACCATCACACCTCCTCCTCCATGCTTCACGGTGGGAACCAGGCATGTAGAGTCCATCCGTTCACCTTTTCTGCGTCGCACAAAGACACGGTGGTTGGAACCAAAGATCTCAAATTTGGACTCATCAGACCAAAGCACAGATTTCCACTGGTCTAATGTCTATTCCTAGTGTTCTTTAGCCCAAACAAGTCTCTTCTGCTTGTTGCCTGTCCTTAGCAGTGGTTTCCTAGCAGCTATTTTACCATGAAGGCCTGCTGCGCAAAGTCTCCTCTTAACAGTTGTTGTAGAGATGTGTCTGCTGCTAGAACTCTGTGTGGCATTGACCTGGTCTCTAATCTGAGCTGCTGTTAACCTACGATTTCTGAGGCTGGTGACTCGGATAAACTTATCCTCAGAAGCAGAGGTGACTCTTGGTCTTCCTTTCCTGGGGTGCTCCTCATGTTAGCCAGTTTCTTTGCAGCACTTGATGGTTTTTGCAACTGCACTTGGGACACTTTCAAAGTTTTCACAATTTCTCGGACTGACTGACCTTCATTTCTTAAAGTAATGATGGCCACTCGTTTTCTTTACCTAGCTGCTTTTTTCTTGCCATAATACACATTCTAACAGACTATTCAGTAGGACTATCAGCTGTGTATCCACCAGACTTCTGCACAACACAACTGATGGTCCCAACCCCATTTATAAGGCAAGAAATCACACTTATTAAACCTGACAGGGCACACCTGTGAAGTGAAAACCATTTCCGGTGACTACCTCTTGAAGCTCATCAAGAGAATGCCAGGGCTACCATCCAAGAACAATTGAAAACCAAATTACAAGAGCCACCAGAATATCAAGGAATCACCTGCTACATTACAAAGCTAAAGAAGAAAATAACCGGGTGCCTCTAGTGGTCACCTACAATCCAAGTCTGGAGATGCTAAGGGGAGCTGCACGGAAACTACAACCTTTACTACAAAAAGATGCCCGATTACAATCCATATTTCCAGACCCCCCACTACTATGCTTTAGGCAGCCCCAAATCTAAGAAGCATCATTGTCAGAAGCTCCCTGTCCTCCCCAACAGCTGCAGGTACCTTTCCTTGCAAACAAAAGAAATGCAAAACCTGTACATCTATAATGACCACGGACAGGATAAAGATCCCCAACTCCCATCAGGACTACAAGATACCAGGTACTTTCAGCTGCATCACATCTAATGTGGTGTACCTAATTATATGTACTAAATGTCCAACTGGGGGTCTGTATGTGGGGGAGACCGGGCAAAAAAC
Source organism: Oophaga sylvatica (assembly GCA_033576555.1). Classification (NCBI taxonomy): domain Eukaryota; kingdom Metazoa; phylum Chordata; class Amphibia; order Anura; family Dendrobatidae; genus Oophaga; species Oophaga sylvatica. Next base: position 36,201 of record JARQOD010004771.1, read on the forward strand.
TGAGAACAAGGATGAATTCTCATCGCCACACAATAAGAGAAAGGAGAATGGATTTACCTGTGGCAAAACACTTTTGTATGCCCGGTCATAGCATGACGGATATGGAATTACTGGTATTAAAATCTAACTTCAAATCTGAGAAGGATAGAAAAGTCTGGGAATATAAACTTATGATGACCTTTGACACTCTTAGTGCTGGGATGAATATATCCCAGAGTTTTATGTCTTTCTACAACAATTAAGGAATCTGCTTCCCTGACCTTTTAGGGTCATCACAACACAATACCAGACCCCAATCAGAGGGTAATAAAACTTTCACTCCTTATCTATGAACTAGTCATATTTATGTTCATCCCTGGCCATAATGACAGTTCTGCTTCACGTCACATGTCTTACCTATTGCATTATTCCTGTGTCCTCTTGTGTATAAATATGTGATTCTTCAGTTTTTGTTTTAGTCTTTGCCTGATGAAGAGACCTGAGTAGTCTCGAAAGCTTGCAATTTGTTACCATCTTTTCAGTTAGCCATTAAAAGGTATCAACCACTGAGGACTCTCAAGTCTAAATATTTTTCTATCTACTGGCTAACACGGTACGAAGATACACATCTTTCCTATATCAAGAGAATGCCAAGAGTGTGCAAAGCAGTCATCAAAGCAAAAGGTGGCTACTTTGAAGAACCTAGAATATAAGACATATTTTCAGTTGTTTCACACTTTTTTGTTAAGTATATAATTCCACATGTGTTAATTCATAGTTTTGATGCCTTCAGTGTGAATGTACAATTTTCATAGTCATGAAAATACAGAAAAATCTTTGAATGAGAAGGTGTGTCCAAACTTTTGGTCTGTACTGTATATAGAGATATAATCATTATAATTTTTTATAACTAACCGTAGTTAGTTACCATGCCCGGGCTCTTCAGCTAGTACTAAATAAAATAAAAAACAAGAACAAGAAAAGGACATTAGATTAAAAATAATTCAGAGAGCTCATAAAAAAGGATCAAAGCTCAATTTCTCACTTAACTCACCAGGAGATATAGTCCCCAGTTGAAAGGGAATCTGTCAGCAGAAGTGATGATCAAGCACTAAAATGCTCATGTGCTCATTACTCGAACAGAACAGGTGGACGCTCGGATGGGCTCAACGCGAGTTAATAAGAAACTTGAGAATTTTTCCGTAAGACCCTAACAGGAGGGCTGAGGAGGCAGGAAAATTGTTGAAATGTAAGGAAACAGTGCTCAAATGGAATGAGACCAGCATGGGGTCACTGATGAGAACAATGTTGTCAAAGTATTGCTCCATATTTATGGACTGACAATAAAACATACAAATGTTTTATTGACGCCTATGACTACAGTAAATGACATAGTAGAGAGGGAAATAAAACTACACCCACCGGTAGTCACCAGTAAATTAAATGTTAACATTTTACTATCTTATCCGGGCATGTGGTCTGTGTGACATGTTCAGACACATCCTAATTAATTTATAAAGAAGTGACTCTGAAACTCACAAAGCCTATGCGTAGAATGCAAGAACGACCAAAAATTAGAAGGAAGAGGGACTCTGATACACCCTGTATTAGACCTAAAGGAGGGCCTCATTGTCATGGTTTACTGGGTTCTTGGATCAGGTAGTCGCGGGGTTAACTTGGTTGGCCTCTTTCTGGGTCCTGGGAGGCTTTTTATAGCCTCACTGTGAAGCCAGCCTTTGTCGTTTATACTCTGACCTTTGGCTGAGTGTGTCTGACCCTGTGCTTGTGCCAGTGCGTTGTGCCTGTGCTTCGTTTGTCTGTCTGGTTCTGATTTGGCTGTGTCCCTGTTACGAGTTTTGCCTGTCCCTTTTGTACTGCGTTGCTCCGTCTGTGTATGACCCCTTGGCTGTGTTCTGGTTATTCTCTGCCTGCTCCTTTTGTACTTCGTCGCCCTCTATGTGTATGACCTGGCTATCCTGACCATCCATTCTGTCTATGCCACTTGGTAACTTTATTTCGTAGTTACCCTTCTAGGAGTTTTCCTTTACCTCCTAGATCTCTGGAGCTTAGGCCACGCCCCTAGGCAGTCACGTGCCTGCAGGTCCTTCGGCCTGAAACATTCTCTACCTGATACTGCTACCTCTGAGAGACGTGTGGCTGGCTCCGCCCCTAGGCAGTCACATGCTGCGGAAGGTCCTGTGTCCTCAGAAACACACGTCTTCTCTGCTGTGGCTCTACTATACAGGTATCTTTGGGCACAGTTTATTCACTCAGGACACACGCACTGGCTCAGTGAGCAAGTGCAGTGCGGTGTCCCTGACATTATAAACGACCGTTACATTTTTTTTTCTGAGGGGGAGATTTAGGAGTGTTATCCCCATGGATCCCATGCAGGTATTAGCAGGTCAGGTGAAACATCTGATGCAAAGGTTCCAGGAGTTGAATGTTGAGCAGCGCATGATGGCTCAGACCCAGCAGCAGCTGGTAGATACCGTACAGGGGGCTGTCGCTGCGGGGTCTCTGGGTGCTGGTGGTAAGGATGTGTCATTGGTGTCTCCTGAATCTCCAGTTAAACTGCCCGACTACTTCTCAGGGGATAAAAATGAGTTCAGAGCCTTCAGGGAGGGGTGTAAACTTTTTTCTCCCTGGGGCCTCGCTCTTCTGGGGATGAGTTCCAGAGGGTGGGGGTCATTATTTCCCTACTTCGGGGGGCCCCACAAGCCTGGGCTTTTTCTCTCTCTCCTTCTGCTCCTGAGAGGATGACTGTTGATATGTTTTTTCATGCCCTGGGCCGCATCTATGATGAGCCTAACAGGGTCCGTATGGCTGAGGACATGGTAATGAGTGTTCGTCAGGGTAAACATTCAGCCGAGTGGTTCTGTTCGGAGTTCCGACGTTGGGTAGCGGAGGTCTCCTGGAATGATGCCGCCCTTCGAGGGCTATTCCGCAGAGGCCTGTCTGAACGTCTCCAGGACGCCCTGGCCCTTCATCCTCCACCTGATACTTTGGAGGACGCCATAACCCAGGCCGTACGAATGGACCGCAGTCTACGCGCCAGGGGTATCATGCAGTGTGAAACCTCACTGTTTGCTGGCAGCAAAGAGACTGGAGCCACTACTGAGGTCATGGACATTGGCACCACCTCACGAAAAGAGAAGGAGAGAAGACATCGCCGGGAGAAACAACTCTGTTTCTATTGTGGAGAATCCGGACATTGGAGAAAAGATTGTCCCACCTGTCCGTCATCTAAGATGGCGGAAAACTACTAGGTCTGGGTAGCGGTCGAGGAGGCTGCCCAGACCTTCAGGTACTATTTTTCTCATGTTCTAAAGTCGTATTAAAGGTGGAATTATTGGTAGACAACTATCGTTTTTTCTCGACAGCATTGGTGGACAGTGGTTCATCTCTCAATCTAATCAGTTCCTGTGTCATCTCCCAACATAAGATAGGGACAGTCAGGCTGGAGACACCCCTTAAAATTGTTGCTATCGACTCTTCCCCTCTTACCCGAACAGGGATTCTTTATGTTTCCAAAAGGTTTTCTTTGCAGGTCAGTTCTTCCCACAAGGAAGACATGGAATGTTTTGTCATGGACAAATTGCCCACAGGGCTAGTGCTGGGTATGCCATGGCTTCAACGCCACAACCCGGTGATTGACTGGGAATCAGGGGAGATTATTAAATGGGGATCCCAATGTGTCGACTGTTGCCATAAACCTGTTTATTGTATGAAACTTGCAAAACCTGTATCAGTGTCTTCTGTTGGTCTGGAGGGTATTCCGGAGTACCTGAAAGACTTTGAGGACGTGTTCTCTGAAAGTGAGGCTGAGGCTCTGCCCCCGCATAGATCATTTGACTGTGCTATTGATCTTGTCCCGGGAGCCAAATTGCCCAAGGCCCGTCTGTTTAATTTGTCAGGCCCGGAGCGCCTGGCTATGAAGCAATACATCGCTGAAAGTCTTCGCAAAGGGCATATAAGGCCCTCAGTGTCCCCAGTAGCTGCGGGGTTCTTCTTTGTTAAAAAGAAGGATGGCGGTCTACGTCCCTGCCTCGACTTTCGAGAACTTAATAAAATCACAGTCAGGAATACATACCCCCTGCCTCTGATTCCTGATCTCTGTAACCAGCTCTCTGGGGCCAAGTGGTTTTCAAAATTGGACCTCAGGGGGGCTTATAATTTGATAAGAGTACGGGAAGGGGATGAGTGGAAAACTGCTTTTCTTACTACTGAGGGGTTATTTGAGAATCTCGCATGCCTTTTGGTCTCACCAATGCTCCAGCTGTGTTTCAAAATTTCATTAATGTAGTTTTTTCGGACCTCATTGGCTGTTTTGTTGTGATCTATTTGGATGATATACTGATATATTCCTCTGACAGACATTCACATTTATCACATGTTAAAACTGTGTTTCAAAGACTCAGGGAAAATCATTTATTTGTTAAGCTGGAGAAATGTTCTTTCTTTGTTCAGGAGCTATCATTTCTGGGTCTCATAATCTCTCCACAGGGGTTTCGTATGGATCCCAAGAAGGTGCAAGCCATTATGGAGTGGGTCCAGCCTCGGGACCTTAGAGGACTCCAGCGCTTCTTGGGATTCGCAAATTACTATCGCAGGTTTATCAAGGGTTTTTCTCAGATTGTGAAACCCTCACGGATCTCACACGTAAAGGGGCAGATGTTAGGAACTGGTCCCCGTCGGCCAAACAATCTTTTTTAACTTTGAAAAATTGTTTCACATCCGCTCCTGTTCTGGTTCAACCTGACTCATCCAAGCCGTTTGTGGTTGAAGTTGATGCTTCGGAGGTTGGGGTGGGGGCAGTGTTGTCACAGGGACCTACTTCTCTGACTAACCTCAAACCTTGTGCCTATTTCTCGAAAAAATTTTCTCAGGCTGAGAGAAATTATGACGTTGGTAATAGAGAACTCTTAGCAATCAAATTGGTGTTCGAGGAATGGAGGCATTTTTTGGAGGGGGGGGCTCACCCCATCACAGTCATCACCGACCACAAAAACCTAGAGTATATCAAATCTGCTAAAAGACTGACTCCTAGGCAAGCTCGTTGGTCACTTTTTTTTTCCAGATTTCAATTTTCTATAACTTTTCGCCCAGGGTCTAAAAACGTGAAAGGTGATGCTTTATCACGTAGTTTTGAGCCGCTTTCTGCCCCTGACCCGCCGTCCCCCAATCTTCAACCCAATGTCGTTATAGCTGAAGTGTCGTCGGAATTGGAGCGGGAGATTGTGGGGGCTCAATCTTTAGCTCCAAGGTCCAAACCCGAAAACAAATTGTTTGTTCCTCAGCAGTTACGCACCAGGCTCCTGCGGGAGTTCCATGATTCAAAACTGAGTGCTCACCCAGGCATTTCTGCCACACGAGAGGCAGTGGCTAGAGTTTTTTGGTGGCCTTTGATGGCTTCAGATATTAAGAAGCATGTCGCTGCGTGTGGGGTATGCGCTCGTTCTAAGAGCTCTCATTGCCGGCCGGCCGGGGAATTGGTGCCTTTGCCAATTCCAGGAAGGCCATGGACCCACTTGTCCATGGACTTCATTACCAACCTTCCTTCTTCTCGGGGTAACACGGTTATCTGGGTAGTTGTGGACAGGTTTTCTAAGTTAGCGCATTTTGTACCTATGGCAAGTCTACCTACTGCAGAGACTCTCGCTAAGCATTTCCTCGCACAGATTGTGCGGTTACATGGGGTACCTATGAATATTGTATCTGACAGAGGGGCACAATTTGTGGCCAAGTTTTGGCGGGCTTTTTGCAAAAGGTTGGGGATATCTTTGTCCTTTTCCTCAGGCTACCACCCAGAGAGTAACGGGCAGACGGAGCGCACCAACCAGTCGCTTGAACAAATTCTTCGATGTTTGGTTTCTACTCTGCAAAGCGACTGGTGTGATGCTCTACCGTTAGCGGAGTTCGCCTTCAACAACCGTACCAATCAATCTACCGGTAGGTCACCGTTTTTTATTAATTATGGTTTGAACCCTCATTTTGGTGAATTCTCACGTTTAGATTCGGGCTGTCCAGGAGCTGAGGACTGTGTTAACCGAATCAGGGATCTGTGGTCAAAAGTTCGGTTGAATATGTTCAGGGCTCAGGAGACTTATAAGCGTTTTGCAGATAAAAAAAGGAACCCTGCTCAGGTGTTGCAGTGTGGGGACAAGGTGTGGCTCTCCACGTGAAACATAAGTCTTCGTCTAGCCTCCGCCAAACTGGGGCCCAAGTTCATAGGTCCCTATGAGATCATTGAGGTAATTAACCCTGTGGTGTATCGCCTTCGCCTCCCCCCCGCTTAGAAACTCCATAACGTATTCCATAGATCCTTGCTAAAACCCTTGGGATCGGTAGTAGAGGAACCAGCTGCTGTTCCCTCCCCAGTCTTGGTTGATGGGCACATGGAATTTGAGGTACAACATATTGTAGACTCCCGGCGGTCTCGGGGGTCCTTACAGTACCTGGTGCATTGGAGGGGGTACGGTCCAGAGGACCGGTCTTGGGTGCCGGCCAGATTGGTACACGCTGACCATCTTGTTCGGGAATTCCATGCTCGGAATCCTGGGAAACTTGGGGGTCCAGAGGCCCCCCATTAAGAAGGGGGTACTGTCATGGTTTACTGGGTTCTTGGATCAGGTAGTCGCGGGGTTAACTTGGTTGGCCTCTTTCTGGGTCCTGGGAGGCTTTTTATAGCCTCACTGTGAAGCCAGCCTTTGTCGTTTATACTCTGACCTTTGGCTGAGTGTGTCTGACCCTGTGCTTGTGCCAGTGCGTTGTGCCTGTGCTTCGTTTTGTCTGTCTGGTTCTGATTTGGCTGTGTCCCTGTTACGAGTTTTGCCTGTCCCTTTTGTACTGCGTTGCTCCGTCTGTGTATGACCCCTTGGCTGTGTTCTGGTTATTCTCTGCCTGCTCCTTTTGTACTTCGTCGCCCTCTATGTGTATGACCTGGCTATCCTGACCATCCATTCTGTCTATGCCACTTGGTAACTTTATTTCGTAGTTACCCTTCTAGGAGTTTTCCTTTACCTCCTAGATCTCTGGAGCTTAGGCCACGCCCCTAGGCAGTCACGTGCCTGCAGGTCCTTCGGCCTGAAACATTCTCTACCTGATACTGCTACCTCTGAGAGACGTGTGGCTGGCTCCGCCCCTAGGCAGTCACATGCTGCGGAAGGTCCTGTGTCCTCAGAAACACACGTCTTCTCTGCTGTGGCTCTACTATACAGGTATCTTTGGGCACAGTTTGTTCACTCAGGACACACGCACTGGCTCAGTGAGCAAGTGCAGTGCGGTGTCCCTGACACTCATACTCCTTGTGGGTATACTTATATTTATGTAAGCGAATTGTAGAGGTAGGCCTCATACACATCCTGTAAAAATTACAAAGGAATGCATCATACACACCCTGGAAACATTAAGAGTGAGGGTCGCATGATGACCCCCTAAAATTATGAGTGAGGGCCGTACGTTTACTCTCTAAAAATTATGAGCAAGGGCCGCATGATGACCGTCTCAAAATTATGGGTAAGCATTGCATGATAACTCTCCCAAAAGGCAGGAGGGCTGCATGATAATCCTGATCATTTGATGGAAGAGGAGAAGGAGGAGAGGGAGAAGAAGAAACTATGAACCATATACCCTTTTTGGGTGTGAAGTGGTTGTAAGATGGCCGCGACAAGTCCTTGAGGGGAGATATGTGTCATCTCGGCTATTAGCTGTGGTGATGTGAGCTCAAAAGCATGTGTAAGGCAGCCAGTGTGGTACTCATGGCAACGGTCTGTACGGTTTCCACACCCTGGCGCCCCACAGACAAAATGCAATGTCCCTTCTGCTGCAGATGCAGCACGCAGCAGTGCACTCACGGTTACTGTCAGGATCCTCTCACGTTCTGTCACTCCGACTCCACGTTTCTAAGTTCCACAAAACATCTGAGTCACAGTTTTTTTCCAACAGTTTAACTTTACTATTCAGCAAGGCATTCATCACACTGGCAGCACAGGTTAAACACAGAGACATCTTCTTATCTTTCCCTGATGTCCGGGCAGCCTCTATCCTTTCTAGCAACTCTGTCTCCCTTCTCCCGGCAATCCCTGCCATATGTTTGGACAGTCCGTGTCCCATCTGTGCCTTCAGCATCACCAGCTCCCTGTCAGCCCCTCGTCCGGTTCCAAATGGGAAAGGTGCCGGGAAAGCCTTCTCAGCTGCTCTTGCCCCATCATAGACCCTGGATCCCTCTTGGGGATGGTCCTTTGAGCTGGTGCCCGTCTGCACTATTCTCCGCCTGGAGCCCCTTACTGCTGAAGCAGCTTTATTCCCATGGCAGGCCATCTGCTTCATGTACTGCTCACACCTTGCCCTGGGCAAGCCTGCCCGGGCTTCTGCTCCCTATACAGGAAACATCCTGACGATATCCCTATGCTCTGCACTGCTCTGCTCTAACTCCTCCCCACTCAATAACCCATTGCTGCCTGTACCCAAACTAACACTCTTATCTATTCTGTTCTCTATGATGCCCCCTCTGCTCTAATTCCCCTATGGTCCTATACTACAACCCCTGGCAAAAATTATGGAATCACCGGAGGATGTTCATTCAGTTGTTTTATTTTGTTGAAAAAAAAACAGATCACAGACATGGCACAAAACTGAAGTCATTTCAAATGGTAACTTTCTGGCTTTAAGAAACGCTAAAAGAAATCAAGAACAAATAATGTGGTAGTCAGTAATGGTTATTTTTTTAACCAAGCATAGGGGAAAAATTATGGAATCACTCAATTCTGAGGGAAAAAATTATGGAATTACCCAGTAAATTTTAATTCCCAAAACTAACACCTGTATCAAATTAGATCTGCTGCTTAGTCTGCATCTAAAAACGAGTGATCACACCTTGGAGAGTTGTTGCACCAAGTGGACTGACATGAATCATGGCTCCAACATGAGAGATGTCAATTGAAACAAAGGAGAGGATTAACAAACTCCTAAAAGAGGGTAAATCATCACTCAATGTTGCAAAAGATGTTGGCTGTTCACAGTCAGCTGTGTCTAAAATCTGGACCAAATACAAACAACATGGGAAGGTTGTTAAAGGCAAACAAACTGGTAGACCAAGTAAGACATCAAAGCGTCAAGACCGGAAACTTAAAACAATATGTCTCCAAAGCAGGAAATGCACAACAAAACAAATGAACAAATGGGTGGAAACTGGAGTCAACGTCTGTGACCGAACTGTTAGAAACCGCCTAAAGGAAATGGGATTTACATACAGAAAAGCTAAACGAAAGCCATCATTAACACCTAAACAGAAATAAACAAGGTTACAATGGGCTAAGGAAAAGCAATTGTGGACTGTGGATGACTGGATGAAAGTCATATTCAGTGATGAATTGCAAATCTGCATTGGGCAAGGTGATGATGCTGGAACTTTTGTTTGGTGCCTTTCCAATGAATTTATAAAGATGACTGCCTGAAGAGAACATGCAAATTTCCACAGTCATTGATGATATGGGGCTGCATGTCAGGTAAAGGCACTGGGGAGATGGCTGTCATTACATCTTCAATAAATGCACAAGTTTATGTTATCCAAGAAGTATCGTTTCTCCTTGCGGAGATCGACATGCTAAGCATGCCAAGATGAGGAGACTTAAAGCCGCAATGCTCCTCTGGGAAATATGCTAATTATGCAAATTGTCTCTTCAGAGATGAAGAGAGCTAGAACTCTAGTGGCACCTATTGGAAGGTAGCAATCCTACAAGTCAATGTTGACCCTTTAACGAGCCTTGTCACATGACTTAGGATAATAGCCAAAACATGTGACAAGGCTCGTTAAAGGGTCAACATTGACTTGTAGGATTGCTACCTTACAATAGGTGGCACTAGAGTTCTAGCTCTCTTCCTCTCTGAAGAGACAATTTGCATAATTAGCAAGTTTATGTTGATATTTTGGACACTTTTCTTATCCCATAAATTGAAAGGATGTTTGAGGATGATGAAATCATTTTAAGATGATAATGCATCCTGCCATAGAGCAAAAACTGTGAAAACATTCCTTGAAAAAAGACACATAAGTTCAATGTCATGGCCTGCAAATAGTCCGGATCTCAATCCAATTGAAAATATTTTGTGGAAGTTGAAGAAAATGGTCCATGACAAGGCTCCAACCTGCAAAGCTGATCTGGCAACAGCAATCAAAGGAAGTTGGAGCCAGATTGATGACGAGTAGAGTTGAGCGATACTTTCCGATATACCAAAAGTATCGGAATCGGAATGGTATCGCCGATACCATTAAAATATCGGCGATACCCGATACCGATACCGGAAGTCCCATGTAAGTCTATGGGAACAAATATCGCAACTAAAAAAACCTCTTTCTTTCCTTGTAAACACTAAATATACACACATAGAATACATATATATATATATATATACATGTCATTGTGACATATATATATACATATATGTATAGTTTATACACTTCTACATAGTAAAATATCCTCTGATTCAATTGCCGGGTAAAGCCGGCTTCTGTGAAAAGACAGAAGCACCCGACATGAAATGACACTTGGTGTACATAGGGTTAACCATGTCTTATCATGTCGTTTGCTATCTGATTTGCACAAACAATTACATCAGTCTATGTGTGCAAAATTTCACACCTGTAGGGGTTAATTAAAGGTGTAAATTCGTTGTAAAAAAAACGGACTTTTTTGCTACGAATTTACACCTTTAATTAACCCCTACAGGTGTGAAATTTTGCACACTTACACTCATGTAATTGTTTGTGCAAATCAGATATCAAACTACATGAAAAGACATGGTTAACCCTATGTACACCAAGTGTCATTTCATGTCGGGTTCTGCATTTTCACAAAAGCCGGCAATTGAATTAGCGGCTATTATACTATGTAGAAGTGTATGAACTATAAATATAAATATATATATATATATGTCACAAATTCAATGACATGTATATATATATATGAGGTGTAAAATTGCTGAAAAAAAATGCGTGGGCTCCAGCCCTATCTTCGCAACCAGACAGACAAAGCCAGTGAGTGGGGGCAGATAATAATAGCCCAGAGAGGGACCATTTTTTTTGGCCCCCCCCCCGGCTACTTAACATCTGCCCCCAGACACCCCAGAAAGGGCAAATCTCTAATTAGATTTGCCCTTTCTGGCACTTTGCCCGTCTATTCCCATTGCCCTGTAGCGGTGGCGAATGGGTTAATAAGGGGTTAAAATGACCTTGCAATTGAAAGGTCACTTTAAGCCAGGTTAATAATTGAGAGCTGTCAATTAGACAACTATCAATTATTAATCCTATTGTATGAAAGAAAAATCAAACACACACACTTTAATAAAAAAGAAGTTTAATGAAATAATCACACAGTTTTTGACCATATTTTATTTACCTGCTAAAACCATTTCCTGTAATAAAAATAAAATAATAAAGCAAAATTATTCTTACCAATCCGATGCACAGTCAGGTCCCACGGTGTAATCCTTCAGAAAGGGTTAATGTTTACTGCAGGGACCGCAGCTAATGCTGCAGCCTCACAGTAAACCCCCAAATGAATGAGCTCCTCTCCTGGCTGACAGGAGAGGAAGTGGAAAGCTTAATTGATTGCTTTCCACTTTCACTTCAGGTCAGCCAGGGACACCATCAGTGACGTCAGAGGGAACTGATTAACAAAAATAGGGGTTCCCTTCGAAAAAAAAAATGGCGTGGGTCCCCCCTATTTTTGTTAACCAGCCAGATGAAGCAGACCGCTGAGGCCTGGATTTTCAGGCTGTTAAGGAGCCAAGATCCATGGACCTTGCCAGCCTGATAATACCAGGCCACAGCAGTCTGCATATCTTGGCTGATTAACAAAAATAGGGGATCCCCTCGAAAAAAATTGGCGTGGGGTCCCCCCTATTTTTGTTAACCAGCCAGATGAAGCAGACCGCTGAGGCCTGGTTTTTCAGGCTGGTAAGGATCCAATATCCATGGACCTTGCAAGCCTGATAATACCAGGCCACAGCAGTCTGCTTAGCTTGGCTGGTTAACAAAAATAGGGAATCCCCTCGAAAAAAAAACGGCGTAGGGGTCCCCCTATTTTTGTTAACCAGCCAAGTAAAATGCAGACTGCTGCGGCCTGGTATTAAAAGACTGTCAAGGCCCATGGATTTTGGCCCTCAACAGCCTGATAATACCAGGCTACAGCAGCCCCACATTTGGCGCATCAAAAGATGTGCCAATTGTGGCACTTTACCCGGCTCTTCCCACTGCCCTGTAGCGGTGGCAAGTGGGGTAATAAGGGGTTAATGTCACCGTTGATTGCACGGTGACAATAAGCCCGGTTAATAATGGAGAGGTGTCAATAAGACACCGATCCATTATTAATCCCAAAGTTTTTAAATGTGTAAAAAAAAGACACAGCAAGAAAAAAGTCTTTTAATGAAATAAAAGAGACAACACAGTTTTCATTTTTTTTATTACTCTCTATTCCTGCGACGCCATCGATCTCCTGTAAAAAAATAAAAAAAACAAACCAACAGTATACCACCTGTCCGACGCAGTCCATAACGACAGTCCCACGACGATCCAGCTCTGCTACATCGCAATGACAGGCAGAGCCTGTCATTGCAACGCAGCACAGCTGATTACCTGCTTCCCCGGCGGTGACGTCATCAGACTGACTGCTTTACGGCCGGGATTACCCAGCAGTCACTGCAGTTATCGCGAGAAAACGGCTCACATATCCCAACCCCCAGGGGCGTGCGTGGTTTCGCAGATAAAATGGGGGCTGAGTCTCTCATTCAGTGTCTGTGGCTGGAGATGTGGAGACCTCCAGTGTGTGTTGCTAAAGACACTGACCTGAGCGGGCGGACCCGCAGTACTATATGGACTACTTAGCACATAAAGAAAAAGAGTACATGCATAACAGACAGTGATCACCACAATATTAGAAAAATGCAAGATTTTTATTGTCAAACCAGAAAAAACACACAAATTTAAAAACATCTAAAAAATCCAAAAGGATAAAGCATGTACATTATGTCCAATATTCAAAATACAATATTCCAGAGACAAACCACTTGGCTATACAAGTGACTATAAGATGCAAAATGAATGTAGCATAGTGTCACAAAAATATTAAAATACTCTTGCTGCTATCATATTATCACAAAAAGGAATGTTACCTATAAGCATACCAAACAGAAATCTTTATAATTTTAGTTTAAATATCTGTAAAGTTTGTTCAGACAGACAAAATGTATCTTATTAAATCCTAGGGCAGGACCACCATAACCCGGAGCCAAGGTAAAGTACCACTAGGTTAGAAAAGAGTCTGATGAATGTAGACTCAGAGAAGGCAGACAAATAAACGCAAGCTAATACTTCACCCTAAGCAGTCCATTAGTCACCCCAATTCCCAAAAGCAGCAGCAAAGCCAAGTGGGAGAAAGGAACCACGCGTTACGACACCCAAAGTGTCTTTTTCTAGGTGAATGTATCTGGATCAGAGGGTCTAACTTATATATAAATACAATTAAAAAAAATCCTTACCAGCTGACAGCTGGCAGCAGGATCAGGCGCCACACGGTTGAATAACGCCTCACTGGACACAAGGTCCTGGAAGCAGTAAGTGAAAAAGGTCAAACCGCAAGCGTGCTTGCGCGCACAATGTATTAATCGGAAGTCATAGAGAACTTTTCCCTTTCAGACAGCGCGTGTGCAGTTACCCTTTAATAGATCACATAATGTGCAGGCAAGGATATTCACAGGTCCCGGAAGCAGTAAACGGAAAAGGTCAAACCGCAAGCAATTTTCACAAATTATCTAATCAGAAGTCACAGAAGACTTGCACCTCTCAAACAGCACGTGCGCAATTACCTTTTAGTAGATCACATATTGCGCATTTGTGAGTATTCACACATTCTAGATTTTACAGTGCATGCGCAGTTGAACTCAGGCAAACAGATGGCAATGCGCAAGCGAAGTCCAGAAGAACCTGTTAGCAAAAGTCCCAGATAACATCAGTCACAATGTGCAAAAGTGGAGCAAATACACCACTGTAGAGATAACATATGCCTGTTCAAAAAGGTGGGGTACTCCACTCCTACCTCTGTTAGGTTGAACAATAAGAAATGTTCACTAGTTGCCTACTCCTGGCCTAATGGATATTGATCAAGTGCATGCACTAAAGAAATAACACCAGACACACACAGTCATATGTAATCTCTCCTTGATCAATCTATGGCTCAGCTCACAAGACCTTTATTTAATCTGAACATAGATTTATATAACCCCTCGGTTAGCTCTAAAATGGGAGTGATATGATTTATTCCATTGGTTAGTGGGTTGGGCAATGATATAGTCCGTGGGCGGATCCATAAAGTCATCAGGCTGGTTTAGTCCATGAGGTCATAAGGGTGGGAGTTATCGTGGCCGGATCCATGAGGTCATCAGGCTGGGTTGGTCAATGAGGTCATCAGGGTGGGCGTCATTGTGGATACCAGAGCATGGTGTGTGGTGAAACAGGAAATGGCAGCCATCTTTAGTGTCACACTTTGATCTACGCAAGCTTATGTAAGGTGAAATAATACATTTTATGGGTCGTTTCCCTCAATCTCTTATGTCTTGAGGTTAATTAAGTATTTGATCTTATGGCTTACCTCAACACCTCAACCGCAGCCGAGTGAGTACAGAGCTCTACAGGGTTCATGGGAATACACCAGAAAAAAAGGAACATTTGAATTGGTTTTATTTTTCACTGCTGTTGTCCGGTGTAGTTGAGACGTCTGGCCCAATTCATGCCTTGTTCATTTTGGTAACAGTCAGTCTGTCGTCAGCATTTTCAGTTGACAGGCAGATGCGACTATCAATTACTATGCCCCAGGTGGCACTAGAAAAACACTCTAACAAAACCCTAGTGGCAGAGCAGGCCAGCTCCTCCAAAGTGTAGAAGGACAGCTCATGCCACGTGTCCAGCTTGAATACTCAATAGTTGTATGGCACAGAGGAATCACAGAGGGTGCTGGTACGGTTGACTAGGTACTCCTTCACCTTCTTCCAAAACTTTTCCTTGGTTGCCCAAGGAACTATGACCTCTGCCGCCAGTATTTTCGGATTTTTCAGACTATAAGATTCACTTTTTTCCAAAAATGTGGAGGAAAATGGGGTGTATGTCTTATAGTCTGGATGTACCTGCACTGGCTGTGGCAGGGAGGTGGAGGAGTGGCAGTAGTGGAGCAGCGGGTCACAGGAGGCAGGTGCCGGCGGCTGCGGCTAACTTCTGTGCCCGCTGCTAAAGAAAAAATGAATATTCACTGCATTCCACTCCCATGGGTGTGGAGGGCAGTGAATATTCATTTCTCTTTAATAGCGGACATGCTTTAAGCCTATGCAGCCGGCATCCTGAAGCTGCGGGCACTCGCGTGTGCCCGCTACTTAAGGCAATGAATATTCTCTGCTCTCCAATCCCATAGGCGTGGAATGTAGTGAATATTCATTCCCTTTAGTAGTGGTTAGGTAGCGAGGGTTTGGCACACGGGTGAATGGTGGTGCAAGTGAACGGGATCAGAAACCCCTAAATAGTAAAGTTTATAAACACTGCACTCATAAGAATAAATTGATGCTTTAAGTGAATATTTATTGAACGTATAGACGAAAGCGATAAGTAATTTTGACGTTTCGGCCTCCACTGGGCCTTGATCACAAAATCGCTGTGAAAAACAGAGAGTGAACATTATAATATATGAAAATAAAAGACAAGAATATACAGGAAATATTTACAAATATTTACATTTTAGGATAATACGTAACCATGTCATAGTATATGGATAGTAAAATAAATAGCATTTGGTTCAGTAGGTGGCAAGACATAGGAGGGGGCTAGGTAAGGAGAAGAATTCTACATTGAGATATCAGAACCCAGGAAAATGCAAGCAAATATTTGTTGAACACCTACCCTTATTGTGTTGATATAAAGGGAAGTATTCTGGACATCCTAGCATAGGATAAGTCCGGAGAAGAGGAGTAAGATCCTTGCAAGAGTTACTGAAATAGATCAGGATAGAGTGAATAATGGAGACCCAGAATAGAATATCTTATACACATGATCTATAATAAATGGTAGTAGTAGTAATGTGATACCTTTAGAACAATATAACGCATGTAACACATGCTTGTAGTGTGATCCTCTAGGGGACGGGATCAGGATCAATTGTATATGGTCTGGGTCTTATAGATAACACCGCTTAGGAGAGGTAAAGATAACATAGTTATATTTT
>JARQOD010004772.1:0-52443 GCA_033576555.1 Oophaga sylvatica
TTGTAGTGCATTTGAATTTGATGCAGGCAGGGCCTTGTATTCAATGCATAAGCTAACAGTATGGCAGTGGCAAAAGAGTAATGTGAACGTGGTTTTCCTGTGTACATCCACTAGGTCGCTTCTAAGCCTCTTTGGGGTGCGTTTGATTTTGATGCAGGCAGGGCCTTGAACTCAATGCATAAGCTAACAGTATGGCAGTGTCAAAAGAGTAAGGTGAACATGGTTTTCTTGTGTACATCCACTAGGTTGCTTCTAAGCCTTTTTGGGGTGCTTTTCAATTTGATGCAGGGCGGGCCTTGCATTCAGTGAAGAAGCTAACAGTATGGCAGTGGTAAAAGAGTAATGTGAACTTGGTTTTCATGTGGCCATCCAGTACCTGGGTTCAAAGACTTATTGGGGTGCGTGTTACTTAGCTGCAGGGCAGGTCTTGCATTTAATGCATAGGCTAACACTATGGAAGACCTATTTTCTTATAATTAGAACACTTTTTAATGAGGCCCTCCTGTACGTCTAATCACAGGGGTATTGGGTGTGTCCTAATTTTTGAAATCCCAGCCACTCAGTGCCTAGGCAATAACAGTATAGGAGTCCCACTGTTTAATATTGGCCCTTTAAGAAGATTAATGCTGCCTGATGCCCCTATAAAAATTGGCTTTGTGACTTTAAGAGTCCCTCCTTCATAAATAAAGCAAGATGTGTCTGATGATGTGTCACACACCACATGGCCAGCTTAGATTATTAAATGCTACAATGACATTTCACAGTAAATACATTTGTATTGGTTGAAAGCAATGGTAACCTGGAAAAACGCTTCAAAAACGCTACGTGTGAACATAGACAAATTGGTGGAGGAACTTTTTTAATTTGGGTTAATTATTTTGCCTTATATGAAAGCCATTAGCCTGGAAAGGATGTTCCTTACCTTGACATATTTCCCAGGAAAATCCATTTTGGTTTTGTTTTTGTATGTTATTTGGTGTGCCTGTAAAAATGGCATAAGACTCTGAAAACATTGCTCACAGCTGTGACCAGGGAGTCAGAAATGCTTCCAGAGGCATTCCCCATGATGTTCTTGTGTCATTTGAGCTGTGTTTCCATCATTTACAGAAGTTTTTAGACGTTAAAAGGACCCCCGGGTGGGAATCGCAGCAAAAATTCTCGGTTTTCCCATAGACTTACATTGGGCTCGTTGCTCGGGTCGAGTACACTAGTATTCCAATTTGCTCGCCCCGAACAAAGAGCACCCGAGCATTTTAGTGCTCGCTCATCACTAGTAATGGGTAATCATATAGTTATTTTAATATTCAGACCTTTGGAGAAATCACTGATTTGCTGCACATCTGTGTTAAGAAATCCCTTGAGGTCAAGCCATTGGGGATCAGGACACTTTAATTAATGTGTTTTCCACATATAGTATACGTGATGTATCTGTATGTAGCTCATATATATAAGCAGTCATTTGCCATCACTTGTCTATCATTTTAGATTTGCTGGATCACGCAGTTTATTAGTAGCTTTTATACCAACTTCACTAGTCTGTAATTCAGATTCCTGAATTTTAAGCCATGTATCTAACAACTCGTTGCTGAATAGTATATGTGATTTTCATTAACCACTAAACCATTATCAATAATTCAATGCATAATATATTTATCTTGACCAAAGTTTCTTTTCATTGCATAAAGGCTTTATGTGCATATTCCAGAGATGAGCTCATTTTTGGAATGATATATTAGAATAAAAGATTTGCATCTGATACATAATAGATCTGGACTTTAACTAGCCAAAATTCTTAAATGACTAAGCAATTAAATGTTCAACATTTTTGTCTTTTAATGACATTTTGATAAAGGCTCTACTCATGGATAACTCCACTACATTTACTGTCTTCTACTTGAGTGCCTTTGCCAACAGTGTGAAACTTAAAAGTTTGTTATTCACGGTCTTCTTGATTATTTACCTATTAACACTAATAGGCAATGTGGTCATTATTATTCTCACAAAAATGGATCATCATCTTCAGACACCAATGTACTTCCTTCTTCAAAATCTTTCTTATTTGGACATTTGCTACACCTCTACAACACTACCACAAATGCTTGTCAATTTGTTAATAGAGCATTTAGCCATTTCCCTACCTGCATGTATTTTCCAGCTTTTTGTTTTCCTCTCCTTAGCAGCCTCTGAGTCTTCCTTACTGGCCGCAATGGCTTATGATCGATACGTTGCTATATGTAATCCATTGAGATATTCAGTTATCATGAGTAAAGAAACTTGTCTCCATATGGTTGCCGGGACTTTGGTAATTGGGGGCATTTATGGAGCAATTCATACTGCAAATACTTTCAGATTACCCTTTTGTGGTTCTAATGTTCTCAATCATTACTTTTGTGATATTCCCCCATTGTTGAAAATCTCCTGCATCAACACATTCCCTAATGAAGTTACTGTTATTGTTGTGGGGGGCTTTCTAATGCTTGCTGCTTCTTGTTAATTTGTGGCTCCTATCTGCACATTCTAATTTCAGTCTTGAACATTCCTAAAGGACAAGGGAGAAGCAAACCTTTTTCTACATGTATATCCCACCTTATTGTTGTACTGCTTTTTTATGGAAGTGGTAGCTTCATGTATATGCGTCCAAAATCAAATCTTTTGGCTGATAAGGAATGGCTTCTGTCACTGTTCTACACCTGTATTACTCCTCTCTTAAATCCCCTCATATACAGCTTACGAAACAAAGAAATCCAAAGAGCATTTGCAAAACTTGTAAAGGGAATATTGGGGAAAAGACAATACTACAGTCATGGCCAAAAGTTTTGAGAATGAAACAAATATTAATTTTTACAAAGTCTACTGCTTCACTTTTTCTAATGGCAATTTGCATATACTCCAGAATGTTATAAAGAGTGATCAGCTTAACAGCAATTACTTGCAAAGTCAATATTTGGCTAGAAAATGAACTTTATCCCCCAAAACACATTTCAACATCATTGCAGCCCTGCCTTAAAAGGACCAGCTAACCTCTTTTCAGTGATTGCTCCATTACCACAGGTGTGAGTGTTGATGAGGACATGGCTGGAGATCAATCTGTCATGATTAAGTAAGAATGACACCACTGGACACTTTAAAAAGGAGGCTGGTGCTTGGCATCATTGTTTCTCTTCTGTTAACCATGGTTATCTCTAAAGAAACACGTGCAGTCATCATTGCAATGCACAAAAATGGCCTAACAGGGAAGAGTATCGCAGCTAGAAAGATTGCACCTCAGTCAACAATCTATCGCATCATCAAGAACTTCAAGGAGAGAGGTTCCATTGTTGCCAAAAAGGCTTCAGGGCGCCCAAGAAAGACCATGAAGCGCCAGGACCGTCTCTTAAAAATGTTTCAGCTGCGGGATCGGGCTACCAGCAGTGCAGAGCTTGCTCAGGAATGGCAGCAGGCAGGTGAGAGTGCATCTGCACGCACTGTGAGGTGGAGACTCTTGGAGCAAGGCCTGGTCTCAAGGAGGGCAGCAAAGAAGCCACTTCTCTCCAGAAAAAACATCATGGACAGACTGATATTCTGCAAAAGGTACAGGCAGTGGACTGCTGAGGACTGGGGTAAAGTTATTTTCTCTGATGAATCCCCTTTTCGATTGTTTGGGACATCAGGAAAACGCCTCATTCGGAGAAGACAAGGTGAGCGCTACCACCAGTCTTGTCTCATGCCAACTGTTAAGCATCCTGAAACCATTCATATGTGAGGTTGCATCTCAGCCAAAGGAATCGGCTGTCTCACAGTCTTGCCTAAAAACACAGCCATGAATAAAGAATGGTACCAGAATGTCCTCCAAGAGCTACTTCTCCCAACCCTCCAAGAGCAGTTTGGCGATCAACAATGCCTTTTCCAGCATGATGGAGCACCTTGCCATAAAGCAAAGGTGATAACTAAATGGCTCAGGGAACAAAACATAGAGATTTTGGGTCCATGGCCTGGAAACTCCCCAGATCTTAATCCCATTGAGAACTTGTGGTCAATCATCAAGAGTCGGGTGGACAAACAAAAACCTAAAAATTCTGACAAGATGAAAGCATTGATTGTGCAAGAATGGACTGCTATCAGTCAGGATTTGGTCCAGAAGTTGATTGAGAGCATGCCAGGGAGAATTGCAGAGGTCCTGAAGAAGAAGGGTCAACACTGCAAATATTGACTTGCTGCATTAACTCATTCTAACTGTCAATATAAGCTTTTGTAACTCATATGTTTGCAATTATTATATTTCTGTCTGTGATAAAAACATCTGTCAAACACACATAAAAACCAGAGGGCAGCAGATCATGTGAAAATATAATATTTGTGTCATTCTCAAAACTTTTGGCCATGACTGTAGATTGTGGTCTCCAGCCACAATGCCACAATGCCAGTGTCTATTTTTTAATATTAAAAAAGTATATTTTTATTACTTTAGATTACCATTTTCCTTACAGAATAATCAACATAGAATGTTTGATTTATTTTTTTCCCTAAAGTTATATTAACCCCTTTACCCAAAATGGTGGTTTGCACGTTAATGATCGGGCCAATTTTTAGAATTCTGACCATTGTCCTTTTATGAGGCAGTAACTCTGGAATTTTTTCCATGGATCCTGGTGATTCTGACATTGTTTTCTCGTGACTTATCGTACCTCATGTTAGTGGTAAAATTTCTTTGATATAACTAGCGTTTGATTGTGAAAAAAATGGAAATTTGGCAAAAATTTTGAAAATTTCACAATTTTTCAACTTTGAATTTTCATGCCCTTAAATCACAGAGCTATGGCACAAAAAATACTTAATAAGTAACATTTTCCACATGTCTACTTTACATCCATTACATGGAACCAAAATTTTTTTTTGTCATGAAGTTATAAGGGTTAAAAGTTAACCAGCGATTTCTCATTTTTGCAACACCATTTCTTTGAGGGACCACATCACATTTGAAGTCACTTTGAGGGGTCTATATGATAGAAAATACCCAAAAGTGATACATTCTAAAAAACTGCACCCCTCAAGATGCTCAAAACGACATTCAAGAAGTTTATTAACCCTTCAGGTGCTTCACAGGAATTTTTTGAATGTTTAAAAAAAATTAACATATAACTTTTTTTCACCAAAAAAATTATTTCAGGTCAAATTTATTTTCCCAAGGGTAACAGGAGAAATTGGACCCCAAAAGTTATTGTGCGATTTGTCCTGAGTACGCTGATACCCCATATGTGGATGGGGAACCAATGTTTTGGCCACAGCAGAGCACGAAGGGAAGGAGTGCCGTTTGACTTTTTCAAAGCGAAATTGGCTAGAATTCAGATAGGACACCATGGCGCGTTTGGAGAGCCCCTGATGTACCTAAACAGTGAAACCCCCCCCAATTCTAACTCCAATCCTAACCCCAAAACACCCCTAACACTAATCCCATCCCTAACCCTAATCCCAACCCTAACCCTAGCCCTAACCCTAACGCTAACCCTAACCCTAATGGGAAAATGTAAATAAATACATTTTTTTTTATTTTTTTATTTTTCCCTATCTAAGGAGGTGATAAAGAGGGGTTTGATTTACTGTTTATAGCAGGTTTTTATAGTGGGTTTTTATGATTGGCAGCTGTCACATGCTAAAAGAAGTTTTTTATTGCAAAAAACAGTTTTTTGCATCACCACACTTTGAGAGCTATAATCTTTCCATATTTTGGCCCACAGAGTCATGTGATGTTTTATTTTTTGTGGGATGAGTTGACATTTTTATTAGTACCATTTTCGGGCACATGACTTTTTGATCGCTTTTTATTACAATTTTTGGGAGGCAAAATGAACAAAAAACAGCAATTCATGAATTTCTTTTGGGGGCCTTTATATCGTTCCACGTGTGGTAAAATTGATAAAGCGATTTTATTCTGCGGGTCAGTACGATTACAGCGATACCTCATTTATATCATTTTTTATGTTTTGGCGCTTTTATACAAATAAAAAAACAATTTTATATAAAAATAATTGTTTTTGCATCACTTTATTCTGGAAGCTATAACTTTTTTATTTTTTCGCTGATGACACTGTATGGCAGCTCGTTTTTTGCGGGACAAGATGACATTTTCAGTGGTATCATGTTTATTTATATCCATCTTTTTGATCGCGTGTTATTCCACTTTTTGCTCGACGGTATGATGATAAAGCATTGTTTTTTTGCCTTGTTTTTTTTTTTAAGGGTTCACTAAGGCTAATTTCACATTTGCGTCTTTTCGTGCAGCGCTTCGTGCGCTACCGAAAACGTGTGCAAAAACGCAAATAAGCGCAAAAAAGCGCATGTTTTTTTAACGCATCAAAGTACTCATAACGCCAAAAAAACATAGCTTTTACATGCGTTTATATAGCGTTTTAAATGCGTTTGCGTTTTTTAGACACATGAGTCACACATTGCACAAGAGGAAAATCCTTGAAACAGACTCCACCAATGGGACAAAAGTGGGTGAGTGTCATGGGATTTCTTGAAATAGACCCTGTTCAGCTTAATTCTTTAGATTTTGCTGGTGTTCCCTGTGTCACCATGGATCTGCGTTGGGAGAGTTTTCACATAAACTTGGATCTGGACATCGTGTTTCAGGCTTTTGCTTGCCAGCAACAAAGGGAGAGAGAGAGCGAAGACGGCAGCAGCGGCGTTTTTGGAGACATCCGATTATTGAAGTCCGGGAGAGCCGTGGAGCATACCACACCTTCTTCAGTGAGCTCCAGGCAAACCCGGCTAAATTTTCGGACTATACACGAATGTCCCAAGAAAGTTTTAGGCTAAGTTCACACGTTGCGGAATTGCCGCGGAAATTTCCGCGGCAATCCCGCACTTCTCCTGCAGGAAATACGCACGTTTTTTTTATGCTGATTCCCGCCAGAATAATAGCGTTTTGCAAGCGTAATTAGCTTGCAGAATGCTAGCGTTTTCCTAGCGATCTGTAGCATCGCTTGGAAAACTGATTGACAGGTTGGTCACACGAGTCACACATAGTGTTTCACACGTGTGACCAACTTTTTACTATTGATGCCGCCTATGCCGCATCAATAGTAAAAAGATCTAATGTAAAAATAATAAAAAAAATAATAAATAATGATATTCTCACCTTCCGGCGGCCCCCGCAGCCTTCCCGCCTCTCAGCGACGCTCCCAGCAACTCGCGGTCCCAGGAGTGCTTTGCGACAAATCACACCGATGACGTAGCATCTCGCGAGACCGCTACGCCATCTGGGTGATTCTCGCAAAGGACTCTTGGGACCGGAAGTTGCCAGGAGCGTCGCTGAAGGCGGGAAGGCTGCGGGGGCCGCGGGAAGGCTGCGGGGGCCGCCGGAAGGTGAGAATATCATTATTTTTTATTTTAATTATTGTTTTACCAGGGATATGGTACCCAGGGCCTGGAGGAGAGTCTCCTCTGCTCCAGACCCTGGGTACCATCCGCACATGAACCGCTTACATTGCGCATAGTGGGCATAGCCACATGCGGAAAGTAAGCGGTTCAATGCATTCCTATGGCGGGCAGAATCACCGCGGTTACGCTAAATTAATGAACATGTTGCTTTTTTTTTCCGCTAAGCGTTTTTTTCGCGGAAAAAAACGCAACATGTGTACAAAACATGCGGAATCAATTAAAACGTATAGAATGCTTAATGCTTGCGTTTTGTTCGCGGTTTAACCGCGGAAAATAGCGGAAAAACCGCGAAAAAAACGCAATTATTCCTGATCGTGTGCACTTAGCCTTAGGGATTTGCTTTCTCGTGTTGAAGGAGCCATCCGAAGACAGGACACACAGCTCTGTTGTGCGATTCCTCCTGAGGAACGGCTCCTCGTTACATTACGGTACGTAATATTAAACAAATGCGTGTATTGTTTTTGTTCTGCCATTTACTAAAATATGGCTCAATTGTAGTTCTGCATTTAACAGTAATTTTTTAAAGGTCTGTGTTTTGCCAAAGTCTGGCCAATCAATATTTTTTTCCATCTTTTTTGCAGCTTCCTGGCTTCTGGTGAGACCCTCTCTTCACTCCACTTTCAGTATCGGCTTGGAATCTCCACCTTGGCGGGAATAGTTGCGGACACCTGCCGGGCTTTGTGGGACATTCTATGTCCTGAATTTATGCCCCTGCCCACCGCGTAAAAGTGGATGGATATTTCAGAAAAATTCTTTACAGTCTGCAATTTCCCCAACTGTTTGGGAGCGGTGGATGGGAAACGCATCCTGATAACAAAACCCCCAAGAAGTGGCTCGGAGTACTTTAATTATAAAAAGTACTTTTCTACGGTACTCATGGCCATTGCGGATGCAGACTGCAGGTTTATTGCGGTGGACATTGGGGCATTTTCTGGGGCAATGACTCACAGACCTTTAACAACTCGGACATTGGCCGTAGGTTGTATGGCAACCATTTTAATTTCCCCCTGCCACAGCCTCTTCCCCACAATGAAGGTCCGCCACTGCCATTTGTAATGGTTGGTGATGAGGCCTTTCAAATGTGCACAAACCTGTTGAAACCCTACTCCAGCCGTGACTTGGACCACAGAAAAAAAAAATTTAATTACAGACTGACCAGGGCCCGAAGAACTGTGGAGTGTGCCTTTGGGATTCTTGTGTCCAGATGGCGCATTCTAGGCACAGCCATTAATCTTAAACTTGAAACTGTGGATGAGATGGTGAAAGCCTGTGTGGTTCTTCACAATTTTGTGATGGCTAAAGACCACCCTACCTTTGAACTTGATGAAACACTTGTCAACCCACTGCCTGAATTCACTCAGCACCCTCTCAGGTCATCTGTTGAAGTAGGCCAAATGAGGGACCAATTTGCAGCCTTCTTTCTATCTGATGTGGGACAGGTGGAATGGCAAGATCAAATGGTGTAATACAATTATTTTCTTGTGTTGTTCTTAATAAAAAACCTGTTTTGATACCTATACTGAGTGCACTCTGTTTTTATACACTCCAACACAATAATCACCTGCCCAGGTGTCCCAGTGAAGTCAGGATGCTGTGTTTTCTGCATCGTGACTTTATAGGACTCCTACCAGGTGAGTCAACAGATAAAACTTGTATGACCTTCATCATCTCTCCAGTCTATGTTAAAACATATAGCATCGCCGCTGGAGATATATGCAGCGACGGTGGAGATACCACAAATATTATACACCTGGCCTGATGTTACAAATAGAGAGTTTGGGATGCAATAGTATCATTCTCTCTTTATGACACCTGACCATATGAGTATAAATATTATTTGTAGTATCTCCACTGAGGCTTCAGTATGCACGCACACTGGAGAGATGATAAAGTTTAGACAACTTCAACAAGCCCCTTGCCTGGTGTCATGCTGAAGTGAGGATGGCAAAAAAAGCATCCTCACGTCACAATTTATGTCACCTGGGTAGGTGAATACACATATGAGTAACCAGCAGCATCTCTCCAGTCTACATGCAATAGATGATGCTGACTGAAGCGACGCTGCAGATGACAACTCATGGGTATAGTCACCTGGCCAGGTGTGATAAATAGTTATGATACTAGGCCAGGGGATTGAATCTATGGCGTGTATTTTCTCCATCATCTCTTCAGTTTATTCAACACACACTGAATAAAGGATGTGGTTAATTACAAGGTACATATATCTAGAATCCCCTGGCTTTGTGTCACAAAGAGTGAAATGTAGATGGGCAAAACACACCATCCTCAATTCACTCTTTATGATACCTGGCAAGGTGAGAATAGATATGCCTTGCACTCAGCCACATCGTCTATTCAGTCTAGTAATATTTCTAGACTGAAGAGACTGTTTTTGAAAATACAAGTCATATATTTGTGATTTTGCCACCACACACATAGCTACAGTACTGACACAAGAAGCATGTGTCAGTACTGGAGCTATGGGATGGCAAAATCACAAAGTGTACGGCGCAGTGTGTGTACGGCGCAGTGTGTGTATGGCACAGTGTGTGTATGTGGCGAAAGACACAATGAAAACAAACTGTTTGGGGGCAAAAAAAAATTACATTATTTTTGGCAAGACAAAACAAAAAAAAATTAATGTGGACGACGTTTGGGTGAAGAAGGAGGTAACTTGGGGGTGTGGAGTGACGAGGATTGACTATGGGAGGGAGACAAAGGGTTCTGAGGTGAAGGGGCGACGAAAGTGCTGGGGAAGGCAGCGGAAAAAACACAGTAGGAGGTGAGGGTGGTGCGAGGACTGGGAGGACATAACTTTTTTTCTGTCTGTGGTGTTGTTGTGCCGATGAGGGAAACTCCAGAAGGCCACACAGAGATGCTGGATGGTAGGTTTAAACAGCCATACTTTATTTTTAGCTTCGTCTCCACTGCTTCCATTACCCAGGACTTCCTGCTCCTGCCTTGTCTCCTCCTCCACCTTACATCATCCTTACTAGGCAGAAACTGAAACCAGGATAACAGCAAACCAATCACAGATATAGTAACAACATCACATCTCTCCTCTTCTCACCAAATAAAACAACATTAGAACTGGATAACGGTCCAAAAGTTCACATTAGTACAAAAGGGTTTTGTTTTTTTTTTTTTTCTTTTTACTGCAGAACATAGTCCAAGAGGTGGGCTGGCGGTCTACGATTTGCCCTCGCTGGATAGCGGTGAGACATCTCAGTCCCAGATGAACTTTCTGAGTCCCCTGAGGTATCCTCCCTTGGAACTGCTGAGCTCTGGGGATCCGGCAGGACGTCATCGCTATCTGCCTCGTCTGTTTCTGGGACATAGTCGCAAAGTTTTTTAAAATGGGACACGTTCCTTGTGACCTGGCGACCGTGATCTTGAGCAGTAACCATGGTGCCTTTGACTTGTGTGACCTGAAAGGGTTCAGGATAGTATTGTGATGCAAACTTGTCACTAGATCTTAGCCTTTTTACCAGGACCCAATCTCCCACCAATACTTCCGGTGGCTTGCAACGACGACTGCTCTTATCTGCATACCTCTTCATCTTCTGTTTGGATATGGCATCCTTAGTAGCAATTGGGGTTTGAACAGGGCTCAGCGGAACGCTCGGGAGTTTGACACGCATAGGCCTGTTGAACAGCGCAGTGGCAGGTGGTATCCCAGTAGTAGAATGGGGTGTAGCTCTGTACTGTCTAAGAAATCTGTGTAACTCTTGCTGTAAATCCTTGTGCTCCATGGTAGCGATCCTCAAAGTTTTGTTGATTGACTGCATGAACCGTTCCACTTCACCATTGGCCTGAGGCCAGTAAGGAGTTATTTTCCTGTGAGTGAAACCAAGATAGGTTGCGAATGATCGAAAGTCTGTGCTATTAAAAGGTGGTCCATTGTCGGACTTCACTGTTTCCGGTATGCCATATGCCGAGAAGATCTTATCTAATTTTGGTATAACAGCCCTGGCAGAGGTTGTCGAAACATGTTCAATGACTGGGAACCTCGAATAGTCATCCATGACAACCAGCAGATAGGAGTGATCCGGTAAAACACAGAAGTCAACACTAACAGCAGACCACGGGCCCTCTGGCAGGGGTGTCATTTGTAAGGGTGCGCGTCTATGGTCAATTGTAGTTGCTTGGCAAGATATGCAAGTTTCAATGAGTGCCTCCACTTTTTTGTCTAGTCCTGGAAATCAGACTTTCTCAGTAATTGCTTTGTTTTCACCACCCCTTGATGAGCCTCGTGGGCCAGATCCAGTACTCTGCTTTGAAGTTTCTGGGGTATCACCAGCCGATTGTTACGCAACAGTAGATTTGAATCAGACACGGAGAGATCATGTCGTGCATTAAAGAAGGCTGTCAAGTAGGTTGTTTGATCCGGTGTTTGGAGGTGGGCTTCAGCAAGAAAATTGCTCCAATTTTTTGATCGAACAGTCTCTATAACTAACTGAAGTTGGTGATCGGAATCCACCGTTTGTTGTATTTCCTCCATAGTCATAGCTTTTGGCACAGAATGTGCAACAATAAAATTGATATGTTCCTCTGCAAGGATAGTTGCTGGGATGTCATCCTTGGTAGTTTGTGGTGTTGGGTGTCTCGAAAAGTAGTCTGCCGGATTACCAGCTCCTGCCTCGTATCTCAACCGAAACTGGTAGTTCTGTAGGCGGAGCAACCAGCGTTCAAGTCGTGGGGGAGGCTTTGAGGAATGTTTGTTGAAAAGCGGAATGAGCGGTTTGTGGTCACTTATCACTGTGAATTTATGTCCCATAAGGTACAGATGAAAATGAAGGCATCCCCACACAACCGCAAGAGCTTCCCTTTCAGTTTGTGAATAGCGTTGTTCTGTCTCTGTTAGGGCTTTGCTTGCATAGGAAATGGTAGAAACGTCGCCTGCTTTGGACACTTGTGTGAGAATTGCACCCAGGCCCACCGGACTAGCGTCCACTATCAGCTCTGTGGACTTTAGAGGGTCAAAATAGGCCATGACGGTGTCGCCAGTCAAACTGGACTTCATGGAGTCGAATGCTGCTTGGTGTTCAGTATTCCATGTCCAAGGAGTGTCTTTTTTCGTGAGTAGTCGCAGGGGTTCGGAGACCGTGGCCAGATCAGGCATAAATCGCCCACAGTATGTGACTAGTCCTAGAAAACTGCGAACCTCTGACACATTTTGAGGTTGGCTAGCTGACTTTATGGCAGCAATTTTCTGAGGATCTGCTGAAACTCCTTGCTCCGAAAAGATATATCCAAAGAAGCTTAATGACTTTTGGTTAAACTCACATTTTGACGGATTGACAGTTAGATTGCAGGCTTGCAGTCTCTGAAACACTTGCTCTAAGTGACTGTCATGCTCCTCTTGGGTTGTACCATATATAAGAATGTCATCACTGACGTTTAGAACTCCTGCTATTCCAGATAGAACCTGACTGATAACGTTCTGAAATATTTCTGCCGCAGATGAGATACCAAAATTCAACCTCTTGAATCGTCGTAAGCCCACGTGGGTACTAAAAGTTGTAATGTACCTGGAATCTGGATGCAACTCGAGTTGATGATAACCTGATTTTAAATCAATTTTAGAAAATACTTTTGCACCATTCAGGTCTGTGATAATGTCATCAATAGTGGGCGTGATGTGCCTTTCTCTTTGAATAGCCAGATTGGCATGCCGCATATCCACACATAGCCGGATTTTACCAGGCTGCTTTGGTTTTGGTGCAACAACAATGGGCGATACCCAAGGAGTCGGGCCTTCAACTCGTTCAACAACATCAGCTGCTTCCAGATCTTGCAGTTCTTGCTCCACAAGTTTGCGGACATGAAATGGGATGCGCCTGTGAGGCTGAACAGACGGCTGTATTGACTGGTCAATATGCAATTTTATCTGAACGTCTTTTAGCTTCCCGAGACCTTTAAAGAGATTGCGGTATTTCTGCATGATGTGTTGGGCAGAAGGACCTGTGACGCTATTGACCAGGTTGACCAGACCCCGAGATATAGCACTCCTGCAGCTGAGAAGCGTGTCTGCGGAGCACTCTACTACATATACAGTGTCGGTGATGGACTGCCCGTCAGCTGCAAGTTCTGACTGAAATTTGCCACACAGGGGTAGTGCAGATGCTGAACCATAAGGAAAAATCTTTAGGCTAGTGCTTTGTAGAGCAGGTCTGTTCGGGAGTCGGCTATAGACTGCACGGCTGATGACGTTTACTGATGCCCCCGTGTCTACTAGGGCTTCCACCGGACTACCATTTATCAGGATAAGTCGCCTTGGACTGGTAAGTGCGTGCAGTGTTTGAGATCCCTCTGCAGTCACTGAGAATAGATAAGTACTGTGAGGCTCGTCAGTAAGCTGCAGCGTTTGGATTTTCTGTGACCTGGGTTGTACTGTGGGATGAGGGGATTATGGTTTGGATCTACACACTTTTGCAAAATGGTTTTGTTTTCCACAATTATGGCAGGTCCCCCCTTTTGCTAGGCAGACATTCTGGTGAGGATACAACCCTCCGCAGTTGTAGCAAGTTGCTCCCTGCATACGAGGCACAGGCGGTCTCTGTGTCAGCTTTGCTATACAAGATGGTGCTTCCGCCTCGCACTCAATGTTCTCTATGAGTTTAGCTTGTTTTTCGGCGGTATCATTTACACGTGCTGTTTCAAGCAGTTTTGCTAAAGTCATGGTGGGATCTCTGAGGGCTTGTCTCCGTAACTTAGAGGAGATGCAGCCTTGTAAAATCTGCATTTGGATCTCTTTGTCGACATCTGCAAATTCACAGTAAGCTGCAAGGTGCCGTAATCGGACATGATATTCATCAATGCTTTCTGTTGCTGACTGCTTTAATTGTCTAAACTTGAAGATTTCAAATGCTGCATTTCTGTGTGGGGAGAAATACTTGCTTAATGCTGCCTTACTGAGCTCATAGTCTTTGTCTTCTCCTGTATTAGGCAGAGTAGTGAAGATATCATAGACTTGTTCCCCTGCATAATGTAATAGCATGGCTTTCTTCCTGGTATCATCTGATATGTTCATGGCTTGTAGGAATATATCAAAACGCTTCAGCCATTTCTCCCAACATGCTGCTAGGTTAGCTGGGGACTGATGCACATCAAAAGCAGGGAAGGCAGGTAAACAGGCCATTGTTGTAGAGCTGAAATACCTTTAGCTGATGATGAACGCTTCCTCGTCACCAGTTGTGGTGTTGTTGTGCCGATGAGGGAAACTCTAGAAGGCCACACAGAGATGCTGGATGGTAGGTTTAAACAGCCATACTTTATTTTTAGCTTCGTCTCCCCTGCTTCCATTACCCAGGACTTCCTGCTCCTGCCTTGTCTCCTCCTCCACCTTACATCATCCTTACTAGGCAGAAACTGAAACCAGGATAACAGCAAACCAATCACAGATATAGTAACAACATCACACTGTCCTTTTCGTCCCGTCTTTGTTTTCTTTTTTGTTCTGCTGCTTGAGGCCCTGCTGCTTGAGGCCCTGCTGTGGCTTGGGGACCTGGTGTGGCTTGGAGACCTCGTGTGGCTTGGAGACCTAATGTGGCTTGGAGACTTACTGTGGCTTGGGGACCTCCTGTGGCTTGGGGACCTCCTGTGGCTTGGAGACCTCCAGTGGCTTGATGACCTGCTGTGGCTTGGGGACCTCCGTGGGCTGCCGGATCTCCTGCCAGGGTCCGAGGCCCTGAAAACTGAATGAGCGTCCCCCAGCTGCTGCTCGGTGGTGGTGGCGTCCCGTATGTGGACGCCGTCCAAGTAGGGGTGGAGGGCCAAGCAGGGGTGGAGGAACTCCAAACAGGAGCAGCGCTTGGCATTGTGGTGGCGGGGGAGTGTCCAGCTGCACTGTGACTGTTTGTGGTGTAGTGTGGTCCAGCATGGCTTGGAATGCTGGTGGCCATGCAGTGGTATGCAGCAGAAGTCGGTAGTGCGGTGGAAGCGAGTCAGTGCGGAACGGTTAGGAAAGGCACCACTGGCTGCTGCTGTTGCACATACCGACTCTGCTGCACAGCCTGCGTGCAAGCATTGTTGCAGGCATGCATAACAGTCAGCTGGAGTTCAGGAGTAAGGTATTCTGCCATGCCCCGTTCAATTTGTTGAAAAAAATGGTGCGCTGGTCTTTTGAGCTCAGCTTCAAGACAGTCAAGACGTCGCTCGACAGAACGGATGCTTTGGGCCACTAGTGCCAAGCCGCTATCCACTCTGTCACCCAACGCCTTTTGGTTATCTTGAAAAACCGAGCTCAAATGCAAAAACTCGGGCATGAGATTCCTGTCAGAGGCCTTCTGCCACGGGCGGGAAGTACCCGCATAACCTGTGGCAGAGACCTGTGACAGGGAAATACCTGATGGACCAGCTTCCTGATCCACAGCTGACTGTATTACTTGCCTGCAAGGTGCTTCTTGGCTGGTGGATGGCTAGGACGGGTCCGAGGCAGCTCTCTCAAGGACCGCTTCAGGACCAGGTTTCAGGGAGCTGCTCCAGGTGCTGTGAAAAAAAAAAAAAAATAACATTACTATCATGCATTTACAAACGCCAGGTCCTGTGGTATAGAAAAACACAGATTCAACATCATACAACCACACAATACTTACTCTCTGGTGGCAAGGAGCCGGTCTTAAGAAAGCCAAAGCCCGATGATAGCGATACTTTCTTGTGGTCTTTGCCGCAGCACCACTGGCAACCCGGTTCTCCAGCCTCAGGTCCCTGTTGAAGCGGTCCTTCATTGATCGCCAACGGGTTCGGACCTTGTTCACTGTGGAAAAAATAAAAATAATTAAGAAAATGCACTGTAGGCCGTGATCACACAACTGTGTGGGATGCTAGAAACTCATATAAGTTACTAGCATCCCACACAGTTGTGTGATCCCGGCCAAGGTGACTGCAGCATCACACACCATTGAAATACTTACTAAAATCCTTGCGGACCCGGGGAGAGGCGTTGTCCCAACCATCCATCAGCCCTGCGGCCACCTCATTTCAGAGCCGCCGCATCACAACGTTGTCACAGTGCATTGGATGACGGCTGTCCCACAACGGGACTCGCTCCTGGACCAACTGGATTAGGGCGTCATTATCCAGGGCGAGTTCCTCATCCCGTTGTGGAGCCTAGAAAAGAAAGCAAAACATTAATTTTGTCAACATTTGTAGATGAAAAAGATGGAAAACAAGAGAGAAGACAGCTTGAGAATAAGCAAGATTGAATAGGAGAAACAGGCAAGAAAAAAGTCATGGGTAGTGTTGAGCATTCCGATACCGCAAGTATCGGGTATCGGCCGATATTCGCTGTATCGGAATTCCGATACTTAGTTCCGATATTTTTCCAATATCGTATACCGGAATCGGAAGTTCCCATAATTCTTTGAGAGGCAATGTGATTTTAGTCAGCCAATGAGGAATCTTATGAAGTGTGGGCACATCCTGTAATGCTGCGGTCATCTTAACTAATGGCATGGCTGTGATTGGCTGCTGAAATGATGTCAGAATGCACTATAAAAGGCGCCGCCGCCATTTTAGCGTCACTGTGCTGTGAATTCAGATAGGGACAGAACGCTGCTCTGCTGACTCTGAGGGACAGTTAGAGATTGCGATTTTGTGTACTTTGCTTTAGGCAGGCTAGTTTACCAACCACTGTGTAAAGCTTCCTTTTGCCTTGCAGTGTTGTTTTAACAGCTCTGTGCAAGGTGTGTGTGTGAGAGTGCAGGTGACGCTGCAGTTTGCTCTGCATCCAACGCTGTCTGTAGGCATCTGCACGTGTCACTCACTGACTTTTTTTTTTATTTTATTTTGTGGAATTGGTGCAGCTCCATTATATTTGAAAAAAATCTAATCTATTAGTGTGACGCGCTTCCATCCGTATACAATACATTGGTTGCAAACACTATAGAAGTACAGAAAGGAGCCTTTCACAGATAGTGAACAGTTGTGTTTCAGTGTTCACTGCAGTCTGTGAGGTTTTGATTTTTTGAGTGCAGATCACGCTCCAGTTAGTTCTTCAACCACTGCTGGTTGTAGTCTGCTGAGCGTGTGTCACTGCCTCATCCTTCACATTTTTCTCTAATTGGTGCAGCTCCATTATATTTTAAAAAAATCTAATCTATTAGTGTGACGCGCTTCCATCCGTATACAATACATTGGTTGCAAACACTATAGAAGTACAGAAAGGAGCCTTTCACACATAGTGAACAGTTGTGTTTCAGTGTTCACTGCAGTCTGTGAGGTTTTGATTTTTTGAGTGCAGATCACGCTCCAGTTAGTTCTTCAACCACTGCTGGTTGTAGTCTGCTGAGCGTGTGTCACTGCCTCATCCTTCACATTTTTCTCTAATTGGTGCTGCTCCATTATATTTGAAAAAAATCTAATCTATTAGTGTGACGCGCTTCCATCCGTATACAATACATTGGTTGCAAACACTATAGAAGTACAGAAAGGAGCCTTTCACAGATAGTGAACAGTTGTGTTTCAGTGTTCACTGCAGTCTGTGAGGTTTTGATTTTTTGAGTGCAGATCACGCTCCAGTT
Organism: Oophaga sylvatica; assembly: GCA_033576555.1. Lineage (NCBI taxonomy): Eukaryota > Metazoa > Chordata > Amphibia > Anura > Dendrobatidae > Oophaga > Oophaga sylvatica. The sequence continues at coordinate 17,946 of JARQOD010004772.1, forward strand.
AGTTCTTCAACCACTGCTGGTTGTAGTCTGCTGAGCGTGTGTCACTGCCTCATCCTTCACATTTTTCTCTAATTGGTGCTGCTCCATTATATTTAAAAAAATCTAATCTATTAGTGTGACGCGCTTCCATCCGTATACAATACATTGGTTGCAAACACTATAGAAGTACACAAAGGGCCTTTCACAGCTACTGAACAGTTGTCTGCAGTGTTCACTGTAGTCTGTGAGCTTTTCATTTATTGAGTGCAGATTACGCTCCAGTTAGTTCTTCAACCACTGCTGGTTGTAGTCTGCTGAGCGTGTGTCACTGCCTCATCCTTCACATTTTTCTCTAATTGGTGCTGCTCCATTATATTTGAAAAAAATCTAATCTATTAGTGTGACGCGCTTCCATCCGTATACAATACATTGGTTGCAAACACTATAGAAGTACACAAAGGGGCCTTTCACAGCTACTGAACAGTTGTCTGCAGTGTTCACTGTAGTCTGTGAGCTTTTCATTTTTTGAGTGCAGATTACGCTCCAGTTAGTTCTTCAACCACTGCTGGTTGTAGTCTGCTGAGCGTGTGTCACTGCCTCATCCTTCACATTTTTCTCTAATTGGTGCTGCTCCATTATATTTGAAAAAAATCTAATCTATTAGTGTGACTCGCTTCCATCCGTATACAATACATTGGTTGCAAACACTATAGAAGTACACAAAGGGGCCTTTCACAGCTACTGAACAGTTGTCTGCAGTGTTCACTGTAGTCTGTGAGCTTTTCATTTTTTGAGTGCAGATTACGCTCCAGTTAGTTCTTCAACCACTGCTGGTTGTAGTCTGCTGAGCGTGTGTCACTGCCTCATCCTTCACATTTTTCTCTAATTGGTGCTGCTCCATTATATTTGAAAAAAATCTAATCTATTAGTGTGACGCGCTTCCATCCGTATACAATACATTGGTTGCAAACACTATAGAAGTACACAAAGGGGCCTTTCACAGCTACTGAACAGTTGTCTGCAGTGTTCACTGCAGTCTCTGAGGAATAACCACACTTAGGCCTTATAACTTTTCTGACTTTCTTTATCAATCTACCAAGATGAAGAAGGCAGGGAGTAAGGCACGTGGTCGTGGCCGTGGAGTTTCAGCAGGGAGAGGACGTGGGGATTCTGTGGCTGCTGCCGCACCCAGTGACACAGCATCCACCAGTTTTCCCCGTGAGCGTTCCTTTATGCGCAGTTTTGTAGGAGCTCAGCGTACCCCCCTGCTGCGGGAAGAACAAATTGAAGCCGTTGTTGGTTGGATGGCAGCCAATGCATCGACTTCAATTGCTTCCACCTCCTCTCAGGACCACAGCACTGTTGAACAACCATCTGTCTCTTCACCGCCTGCCAAATTGCCCAGGCAGTCAGAGAGTTCTGAACTGGAGCCAGCTGAGTCTCTGCTTCTGTTCTCAGAATCTGTTGGCTTGCAAACAGGGGCCCAGCCAAGCAGCATTCTGGAATGTGAAGAAGAGCCAGTATGCAGTGATGCGCAACAGCTGTGTCTCTCTGAATGTGAAGAGGCGGGTGAGCCAGTGCCGATGGTCAGCACACCGCAGAACGCATCTGATGATGATGAGACTCAGGTGCCAGTTTCTGTTGAGCATGGTGCTGGCCAGACCACCCAACAGCAGCAGGTGTTGGAAGAGGGTAGTGGAGATGATGAGGTCCAAGACCCAACATGGCGTGAGAAACAGGAAGGTGGTGGTAGCAGCTCTGAGGAAGAGATTGCCCCAACGGTCCAAACAGTAGGGAGAGGTAGGCTGCAGACTCGGTTGCCTGTAGCCTCCAGTTTGGCACCCGTTCGTAGCAGTTCTCTTCCAACAGCCAAAACGGGCGCTCCCAGGACTTGCACTGCGTGGTCCTTTTTTGACACACTTGCAGATGATATTTGCTATGTCAAATGCAAGCTGTGTAATCAAAAAGTAAAAAGAGGTAAAAGTGTCAGTAACCTTAATACCACAAATATGTGGAAACATGTGCGGTCAAAGCACGTGGTTGAGTTACAAAGACACACTGGAGATGTAGGCCAACCTACAGCAGCACCTACATCTTCAGCTCGTGTTGGAGCCTCTTCCTCCAGCTCACACACAGCTGGTTCGGCTTCCTCACAGGATCGCCATGGAAGAACCTCTGTCACTGTTGTCCAGAGACCCAGTGTTATTCCACCCACAGCTGCAAGTTCCCTGTCATCCTCACACTCCCAGGCCACAAAACAGCCATCGGTAGCACAGGCATGGGATAAAAGACGGCCATACTCGGCAAACCATCCACGAGCACAGGCTCTGAATGCTGGCATTGCAAAACTCCTGTCCCTTGAAATGCTGTCATTCAGGCTGGTGGAGACTGACAGTTTCCGTAACTTAATGGCATTGGCAGTCCCACAATACAATGTGCCCAGCCGATTTTATTTCAGCAGGCAAGCCGTCCCTGGTCTGCAAAAGCATGTTGAGGGAAAAATTAAACATGCACTACTAAACGCCGTCAGTAGCAAGGTCCACCTGACCACCGATGCGTGGACCAGTACCCATGGCCAGGGACGATACCTTTCCCTCACTGCCCATTGGGTCAATGTTGTGGAACTGGGTACAGATCTTGCGAGTGGCGCTGTACGTCTTCTGCCAACTCCAAGGATTGCAGGAATCAAGTCTGTCCACATTGACTCCTCCTCCTACTCCAGTTCCTCAGAATCATCGCTGCAGGAGCCGTCACGGTCTACCTCCACATGGACCCGTGAACGCTTACCTGATGCGACCGATATGAGCACAGCCGTGGCCAAACGTCAACAGGCCGTCCTGAAATTAATTTCCATGGGGAATCGAAGCCACACAGCGCAGGAGCTCTGGAATGCCATCAAGCAGGAGAGCGACGTGTGGTTTTTGCCAGCGAATCTCCAGCCAGGCTTGGTAGTGTGTGACAATGGCCGAAATCTGGTGGCAGCTCTGGGCCTTGGCAACCTCACTCACATACCATGTCTGGCACATGTGCTCAACTTGGTCGTGCAGAGTTTTTTGAGGGACTATCCGGATCTTGATGCACTGCTGCACAAGGTCCGCCTAGAGTGCGCTCACTTGCGACGTTCCAGCATGGCCAGATCGCGCATTGCAGCTCTGCAACGCAGATTTCGCCTTCCTGAACATCGCATCATATGTGACGTACCCACCAGGTGGAATTCCACGTTACATATGTTGGAGTGGTTGTGTGAGCAGCAGCCAGCAGTAATGGAGTATCAGCTGCATCAGGCGCAATCAACTCGCAATTTGCGCCGTTCACACTTCACCACTACTGAGTGGGCCTCTATGAAGGACATCTGCCACGTTTTGCGTGCGTTTGATGAGTCAACGCGGATGGCGAGTGCAGATGATGCACTAGTCAGCCTGACTGTCCCCCTTATCTGCCTGCTTCAAAAAACAATGCAAGCACTTAGGGATGAGGTTTTGGAAGAGGTGGAGGATGAGGAGTCACAAATTCCATCACCTTCTGGACAGTCAGCGCAACGTGGTTCCTCACAAAGGGCTGGGCAGGGCTCACTTTGTGAGGAGGATGAGGAGGAGTCAAAGGAGGAGGAAGACATCGCTCCAGAGGGAGGTACACAACGCTCTAGTCAGTATGTAGAGCGAGGGTGGGGTGATGCAGAGCAGGCAGAGATGACGCCTCTTGCAGGGGACAGCGTTTCTTGGCCAGTTGGGAGTCTGCAGCACATGGTTGATTTCATGCTGCAGTGCCTGAGAAACGACCGCCGCATCGCCCACATTCTTACCACGTCTGATTATTGGGTGTACACCCTCCTAGACCCTCGTTACCGGGACAACTTACAAAGCCTCATCACACCGTTGAATCGGGAGCGTAAAATGCGGGAGTACCAAGACACACTGGTGCAATCCATAATGTTCTCCATTCCAGCCGAGAGCACTGCTGCTGCTACTGCTTTACAAAGCAGCTCTGTGCATCGAGGCAGTGGAGACAGCTCTGCAACAAGAGGGAGCACAAGCAGCGCCTCTGCACAGGGCAAGACCAGTATGTTCCAAATGTGGCGAAGTTTTGTGGCAGCGCCACAAATGTCTACACCATCCGAGACGGCTCCAGTCAGCAGGAGGCAACGTTTCCGTAAGATGGTGACAGACTACATGTCTTTCCCTCTCAGTGTACTCCCAGATGGCTCTTCCCCATTCAAGTTTTGGGTCTCTAAGCTGGATACATGGCCAGAGCTTAGCCAGTATGCATTGGAGGTGCTGGCTTGCCCTGCTGCCAGTGTATTATCGGAGCGCGTCTTTAGTGCTGCAGGTGGTGTACTAACAGACCGTCGCATGCGACTATCCTCCGATAATGTAGACCGGCTTACTTTTCTGAAAATGAACAAGGCATGGATCTCGCCAGAATTTGTCTGTCCGTTTTCAGATTAAATAACTGGTTCACAACATTATCCATGTCTCCTGTTATGTTCATCTTTCTCCCACCTGAACTCTACTCCCTGGGCTACAACACTGCCAGTTGCTGCTCAGAAGTGTCGTGTCCACAGACCAATACACAAGCTATAGTGTTAGTGGGGTTCAGTAACGCCAGCTGTTCCCCTGCTGTGTGTCTGGCAAGAAGTCTCCTGTTCCCTACACATGCACAGAAAAACCCATGTCGAACATGCTCCAAATAGGGAAGAGCCGTCACCCTGATTGTTATGCTTAAAACAGGAAATTGTGAAGTTTTCCAGGCCTAGAATGATACATTTTTATTACAAATATGGACAAATAATAATTTGTCATCACAGCGCATATCTGCACATGTCTATTAAAATGGTAACAAAAACTAAAACATAGTCTTCACTTTTTGAAATTAATGCATAAAAGTACATTTCATACTTATCAATTAATGTTTTTAAGGAACTTTATCTGTACCTGTAAGATAATGCAGTCAATGGATGTACGAATCATAAAATCCTCATCATCATCATCACGAGTTTTATTTATGACAGACATTATAAAATACACATACTGATGCCAACTGTAACTTCACACACCATATATGAAATGGCCAGCATCTAAACCTGGTAATAATGTGCAATAATAAATTATTACATATAGAAAGTGCATCATGCATACTGACAATAGGTAGTTATACCTGCAAGTGCTGTTGAAACAACCACAACAGATATAAATTAATAATGGTATATAGGTATCACAGTGCATAGTTACTCATGGACAATGTCGATGTAATACTGTACCTCAATAAAGTCAGCGTCAACCATTATGCTTGTTAGTCTTGTAGATTGTTAAAGAGGGAACGGTCTTTTTTTGTTGGTCATAGGTGGAGTATTAGACAGTAAATGATTACTGCTGTCGTATTTTTGGCGTCCCTAGGGCTCAATAACGCTGCATAACGTCACATTTTATAGAGTCATCTAATTGACACACGCTACCCTACCCTACGCGTGACACAGTAGGAAGGTAGTGTTGACGGATAAAGCCTTGCGCAGCCAGACATGCTTTTACCCTCTTCAACACTGTACAAGCAAAAAATGCATGATTGCAGCCGCAGACTTTATTGACGTACAGTATAACATCGCCATTACCCATCAGAGGCTGTCCACTGTCTGATACAGACATAGAATATACCTTTGCTATCCGTAGCCTTTGTTTCACCTACACTTGCAGGCACACACTTAAATTGTGACAATGCATTATGTTTTTTTAAATGGTTATTTTTTATCGTACATTATTGTGTCATCACATTGATGAGTCCATGCTGGACATGTCATACATGCTGTACAAAGTAACGATTTTATTAACTTAAATAATTGAAATGTCTGTGACTGTCACATCTATATTGCAATGATGATGATGATGAGTGACTATTCCAAAATCCATTGTCTTCACTATGTTATGGTTTAACATAGCATTCCTTAAGCATTATTCATAAATACAAAAATGGACTTTTATTCCTAAAAATTTACAACACTATATTTTGTAACCAATTTTTTGGGTGGTGTGTTGTTCCATTTATTATTGGCATGTGCATATATGCGTTTATATTTGCAGTGTCTTTATTTTTATTCTTGAAGTTAGGAAACATGTGTATCTTCATACCGTGTTAGCCAGTAGATACAAAAATATTTAGACTTGAGAGTCCGCAGTGGTTGATACCTTTGAATGGATAACTGAAAAGATGGTAACAAATTGCAAGCTTTCGAGGCTACTCACGTCTCTTCATCAGGCAAAGACTAAAACAAAAAATGAAGCATCACATATTTCTATACACAACAGGACACAGGAATAGTGCAATAGGTAAGACAAGTAAGTGACGTGTAGCAGAACTGTCATTATCACAGAGGGATGAACATAAATATTGGAACAGTTCCTAGATAAGGATAGAAAGTTTTATTGCCCTCTGATTGGGGTCTGGTTTTGTGTTTTCATGCCCCTGGAAGGGCAGAGACGCAGATTCCTTAATTGATATAGAATGACATAAATCCGTGTGATCTATTCATTCCATCACTAACAGTGTTAAAGGTCATGATGAGCTTATATTCTCAAACCTTTGTATTTTTCTCATATTTGAAGTTATATTTTAATAACAGTAATTCCATATCCATCATGCTATGACCGGGCATACAAAAGTGTTTTGCCACAGGTAAATCCATTATTTTTTCTCTTATTGTGTGGCGCTGATAATTCATCCTTGTTCTCATTTTTTGGCCGGTCTCCCCTCACTTGTCCCTCCCTCACTTGTCTTACCTATTCCTGTGTCCTGTTGTGTGTAGAAATATGTGATTCTTCATTTTTTGTTTTAGTCTTAGCCTGATGAAGAGACCTGAGTATTCTCGAAAGCTTGGAATTTGTTACCATATTTTCAGTTAGCCATTAAACGGTATCAACCACAGAGGACTCTCAAGTATAAATATTTTTCTATTCTTGGAATTGAAATTCATCATTTTATTGTCCTAGTAAAACTTAATTTATTCTTGTTTGAAGTACATACATTTGCAATGGCCACGTAACAAGGCAATAACTCAATATTTTATGCCTACACCCTCCTTAACCCTGGGCTTCAACACCGCCAGTTGCTGCTCAGAAGTGTTAGATGCACAGATGAAAACAATCGCTGATGTGTTTGTGGGGTTCAGTAACGCCTGCTGTTCCCCTGCTGTGTGTCTGGCAAAAATTACTGCTGCTAACTACAACTTTAACTTCAAACATCTCATACTAGGCCTCTGCCTACACCCTCCTTGACCCTGGGCTTCAACACCGCCAGTTGCTGCTCAGAAGTGTTAGATGCACAGATGAAAACAATCGCTGATGTGTTTGTGGGGTTCAGTAACGCCTGCTGTTCCCCTGCTGTGTGTCTGGCAAAAATTACTGCTGCTAACTACAACTTCAACTTCAAACATCTCATACTAGGCCTCTGCCTACACCCTCCTTGACCCTGGGCTTCAACACCGCCAGTTGCTGCTCAGAAGTGTTAGATGCACAGATGAAAACAATCGCTGATGTGTTTGTGGGGTTCAGTAATGCCTGCTGTTCCCCTGCTGTGTGTCTGGCAAAAATTACTGCTGCTAACTACAACTTCAACTTCAAACATCTCATACTAGGCCTCTGCCTACACCCTCCTTGACCCTGGGCTTCAACACCGCCAGTTGCTGCTCAGAAGTGTTAGATGCACAGATGAAAACAATCGCTGATGTGTTTGTGGGGTTCAGTAACGCCTGCTGTTCCCCTGCTGTGTGTCCGGCAAAAATTACTGCTAGCTACCTAATCATGGTGAAAAAAACATGACATGTCAAAGTGTCTAGTGCTACACATAGATATGAGGCTACACCCTGATTTCTAAGCTGTAAACATTTGAAACGTCAACTTTAAAACCATAAAATGATTAATCTTTGTCACAAATCTGTAACAAAATAATTGTGACATATTATTACAGATATGCACATGTCGAAAACAAATGCAAACACAAAAGCCTACTTATGCTATAGGATACTGATGGTCAACCTTGTCACTCCATAGCTTTGACAAATCCAACTCACATCATCATGACTCAAATGCTGCAATGTTGGAAGTGCATAATGTGGGTTGAACTTTGACAACTGCTGCCTTTGTGTTGTCGGTACGCTTGCGATGATGAACGATGCGCACCGTGAATGTTAGTCTGCGTCATAAGACGTACAGACGCTCCAATACCCAACGCGTCACAGCAGGAAGCCAGTCTGTGCGTCCAAACAAAGGCGCAACCATACATGCACGTAACCTTTTATAAAGCTATATAAAAAAAAGGATGTAGAAGTAACGCACACTTTATTGAGGTACAGTATTACATCGCCATTCACCATCTGTGGCTATGCAGTCTCATCTATATATACCTTATCTATCCGTTGTCATGCTTGCAAGTCCACAGTCAGGCATAAATATCTGTTTTCACTCTGCACTATGCACTTTTTAAATTTTTTGTTTGTTAATATAAATGATTGGCACATATTATCAGTATTACATGATGGAAATTTTAGATATTTTTTAAAAAATTTTAGTGATATTATTCACCAAATGTAAAGTTTTATGAATGTCAAAGATAACTTGTAATGCTGATTATGTTTTTAAGTCAGCCATTCATTGTCTACACAATAAAAATGGTGTACATACTGTTACTTAGCCATCATTAATGGATTCTGATATGTACTTGTATGCTTTTATTTTAAACCGTATAGCAGATTATTTAACCTATTTTAATTGTGGTTTGCATTGCTTTTCAACATGTTAATGTATGCGTTTATGTTTGTAAATTATTAATTTACATATATTTTTTTAAGTAAAATCATCATCTTATGGTACTAAAGGTTATATTTCTTTTGTTTGGAGTATAGACAATTTTAATTGACACGTAACAAGGAAAATACTTGATATAGTATTTAAACATCCTCCTTGACCCTGGGCTCCAACACCGCCAGTTGTTGCTCAGAAGTGCTGTTAGCACAGTCAACACTTGCTCCTGTGTTACTGGGGTTCAGTAATGTCAGCTGTTCCCCTGCTGTGTGTACAGCAAAAAGTCCTGCTGCCTCCACCATGTTCTCTTCTCATCCCTGGTCTACAACACCGCCAGTTGTTGCTCGGAAGTGCTGTTAGCACAGTAAACACTTGCTCCTGTGTTACTGGGGTTCAGTAATGTCAGCTGTTCCCCTGCTGTGTGAACGGCAAAAAGTCCTGCTGCCTCCACCATGTTCTCTTCTCATCCCTGGGCTACAACACCGCCAGTTGTTGCTCGGAAGTGCTGTTAGCACAGTAAACACTTGCTCCTGTGTTACTGGGGTTCAGTAATGTCAGCTGTTCCCCTGCTGTGTGAACGGCAAAAAGTCCTGCTGCCTCCACCATGTTCTCTTCTCATCCCTGGGCTACAACACCGCCAGTTGTTGCTCAGAAGTGCTGTTAGCACAGTAAACACTTGCTCCTGTGTTACTGGGGTTCAGTAAAGTCAGCTGTTCCCCTGCTGTGTGAACGGCAAAAAGTCCTGCTGCCTCCACCATGTTCTCTTCTCATTCCTGGGCTACAACACCGCCAGTTGTTGCTCGGAAGTGCTGTTAGCACAGTAAACACTTGCTCCTGTGTTACTGGGGTTCAGTAATGTCAGCTGTTCCCCTGCTGTGTGAACGGCAAAAAGTCCTGCTGCCTCCACCATGTTCTCTTCTCATTCCTGGGCTACAACACCGCCAGTTGTTGCTCGGAAGTGCTGTTAGCACAGTCAACACTTGCTCCTGTGTTACTGGGGTTCAGTAATGTCAGCTGTTCCCCTGCTGTGTGTACGGCAAAAAGTCCTGCTGCCTCCACCATGTTCTCTTCTCATCCCTGGGCTACAACACCGCCAGTTGTTGCTCGGAAGTGCTGTTAGCACAGTTAACACTTGCTCCTGTGTTACTGGGGTTCAGTAATGTCAGCTGTTCCCCTGCTGTGTGAACGGCAAAAAGTCGTGCTGCCTCCACCATGTTCTCTTCTCATTCCTGGGCTACAACACCGCCAGTTGTTGCTCGGAAGTGCTGTTAGCACAGTAAACACTTGCTCCTGTGTTACTGGGGTTCAGTAATGTCAGCTGTTCCCCTGCTGTGTGAACGGCAAAAAGTCCTGCTGCCTCCACCATGTTCTCTTCTCATCCCTGGGCTACAACACCGCCAGTTGTTGCTCAGAAGTGCTGTTAGCACAGTCAACACTTGCTTCTGTGTTACTGGGGTTCAGTAATGTCAGCTGTTCCCCTGCTGTGTGAACTGCAAAAAGTCCTGCTGCCTCCACCATGTTCTCTTCTCATTCCTGGGCTTCAACACCGCCAGTTGTTGCTCGGAAGTGCTGTTAGCACAGTCAACACTTGCTCCTGTGTTACTGGGGTTCAGTAATGTCAGCTGTTCCCCTGCTGTGTGTAGGCAAAAAGTCCTGCTGCCTCCACCATGTTCTCTTCTCATCCCTGGGCTACAACACCGCCAGTTGTTGCTCGGAAGTGCTGTTAGCACAGTAAACACTTGCTCCTGTGTTACTGGGGTTCAGTAATGTCAGCTGTTCCCCTGCTGTGTGAACGGCAAAAAGTCCTGCTGCCTCCACCATGTTCTCTTCTCATTCCTGGGCTACAACACTGCCAGTTGTTGCTCGGAAGTGCTGTTAGCACAGTAAACACTTTCTCCTGTGTTACTGGGGTTCAGTAATGTCAGCTGTTCCCCTGCTGTGTGAACGGCAAAAAGTCCTGCTGCCTCCACCATGTTCTCTTCTCATCCCTAGGCTACAACACCGCCAGTTGTTGCTCGGAAGTGCTGTTAGCACAGTCAACACTTGCTCCTGTGTTACTGGGGTTCAGTAATGTCAGCTGTTCCCCTGCTGTGTGTACGGCAAAAAGTCCTGCTGCCTCCACCATGTTCTCTTCTCATCCCTGGGCTACAACACCGCCAGTTGTTGCTCGGAAGTGCTGTTAGCACAGTAAACACTTGCTCCTGTGTTACTGGGGTTCAGTAATGTCAGCTGTTCCCCTGCTGTGTGTACGGCAAAAAGTCCTGCTGCCTCCACCATGTTCTCTTCTCATCCCTGGGCTACAACACCGCCAGTTGTTGCTCGGAAGTGCTGTTAGCACAGTAAACACTTGCTCCTGTGTTACTGGGGTTCAGTAATGTCAGCTGTTCCCCTGCTGTGTGAACGGCAAAAGTCCTGCTGCCTCCACCATGTTCTCTTCTCATCCCTGGGCTACAACACCGCCAGTTGTTGCTCAGAAGTGCTGTTAGCACAGTAAACACTTGCTCCTGTGTTACTGGGGTTCAGTAAAGTCAGCTGTTCCCCTGCTGTGTGAACGGCAAAAAGTCCTGCTGCCTCCACCATGTTCTCTTCTCATTCCTGGGCTACAACACCGCCAGTTGTTGCTCGGAAGTGCTGTTAGCACAGTAAACACTTGCTCCTGTCTTACTGGGGTTCAGTAATGTCAGCTGTTCCCCTGCTGTGTGAACGGCAAAAAGTCCTGCTGCCTCCACCATGTTCTCTTCTCATTCCTGGGCTACAACACCGCCAGTTGTTGCTCGGAAGTGCTGTTAGCACAGTCAACACTTGCTCCTGTGTTACTGGGGTTCAGTAATGTCAGCTGTTCCCCTGCTGTGTGTACGGCAAAAAGTCCTGCTGCCTCCACCATGTTCTCTTCTCATCCCTGGGCTACAACACCGCCAGTTGTTGCTCGGAAGTGCTGTTAGCACAGTTAACACTTGCTCCTGTGTTACTGGGGTTCAGTAATGTCAGCTGTTCCCCTGCTGTGTGAACGGCAAAAAGTCGTGCTGCCTCCACCATGTTCTCTTCTCATTCCTGGGCTACAACACCGCCAGTTGTTGCTCGGAAGTGCTGTTAGCAGAGTAAACACTTGCTCCTGTGTTACTGGGTTCAGTAATGTCAGCTGTTCCCCTGCTGTGTGAACGGCAAAAAGTCCTGCTGCCTCCACCATGTTCTCTTCTCATCCCTGGGCTACAACACCGCCAGTTGTTGCTCAGAAGTGCTGTTAGCACAGTCAACACTTGCTTCTGTGTTACTGGGGTTCAGTAATGTCAGCTGTTCCCCTGCTGTGTGAACTGCAAAAAGTCCTGCTGCCTCCACCATGTTCTCTTCTCATTCCTGGGCTTCAACACCGCCAGTTGTTGCTCGGAAGTGCTGTTAGCACAGTCAACACTTGCTCCTGTGTTACTGGGGTTCAGTAATGTCAGCTGTTCCCCTGCTGTGTGTACGGCAAAAAGTCCTGCTGCCTCCACCATGTTCTCTTCTCATCCCTGGGCTACAACACCGCCAGTTGTTGCTCGGAAGTGCTGTTAGCACAGTAAACACTTGCTCCTGTGTTACTGGGGTTCAGTAATGTCAGCTGTTCCCCTGCTGTGTGAACGGCAAAAAGTCCTGCTGCCTCCACCATGTTCTCTTCTCATTCCTGGGCTACAACACTGCCAGTTGTTGCTCGGAAGTGCTGTTAGCACAGTAAACACTTTCTCCTGTGTTACTGGGGTTCAGTAATGTCAGCTGTTCCCCTGCTGTGTGAACGGCAAAAAGTCCTGCTGCCTCCACCATGTTCTCTTCTCATCCCTAGGCTACAACACCGCCAGTTGTTGCTCGGAAGTGCTGTTAGCACAGTCAACACTTGCTCCTGTGTTACTGGGGTTCAGTAATGTCAGCTGTTCCCCTGCTGTGTGTACGGCAAAAAGTCCTGCTGCCTCCACCATGTTCTCTTCTCATCCCTGGGCTACAACACCGCCAGTTGTTGCTCGGAAGTGCTGTTAGCACAGTAAACACTTGCTCCTGTGTTACTGGGGTTCAGTAATGTCAGCTGTTCCCCTGCTGTGTGTACGGCAAAAAGTCCTGCTGCCTCCACCATGTTCTCTTCTCATCCCTGGGCTGCAACACCGCCAGTTGTTGCTCGGAAGTGCTGTTAGCACAGTAAACACTTGCTCCTGTGTTACTGGGGTTCAGTAATGTCAGCTGTTCCCCTGCTGTGTGAATGGCAAAAAGTCCTGCTGCCTCCACCATGTTCTCTTCTCATCCCTGGGCTACAACACCGCCAGTTGTTGCTCAGAAGTGCTGTTAGCACAGTCAACACTTGCTCCTGTGTTACTGGGGTTCAGTAATGTCAGCTGTTCCCCTGCTGTGTGAACGGCAAAAAGTCCTGCTGCCTCCACCATGTTCTCTTCTAATCCCTGGGCTACAACACCGCCAGTTGTTGCTCGGAAGTGCTGTTAGCACAGTAAACACTTGCTCCTGTGTTACTGGGTTCAGTAATGTCAGCTGTTCCCCTGCTGTGTGTACGGCAAAAAGTCCTGCTGCCTCCACCATGTTCTCTTCTCATCCCTGGGCTGCAACACCGCCAGTTGTTGCTCGGAAGTGCTGTTAGCACAGTAAACACTTGCTCCTGTGTTACTGGGGTTCAGTAATGTCAGCTGTTCCCCTGCTGTGTGAATGGCAAAAAGTCCTGCTGCCTCCACCATGTTCTCTTCTCATCCCTGGGCTACAACACCGCCAGTTGTTGCTCAGAAGTGCTGTTAGCACAGTCAACACTTGCTCCTGTGTTACTGGGGTTCAGTAATGTCAGCTGTTCCCCTGCTGTGTGAACGGCAAAAAGTCCTGCTGCCTCCACCATGTTCTCTTCTAATCCCTGGGCTACAACACCGCCAGTTGTTGCTCGGAAGTGCTGTTAGCACAGTCAACACTTGCTCCTGTGTTACTGGGTTCAGTAATGTCAGCTGTTCCCCTGCTGTGTGAACGGCAAAAAGTCATGCTGCCTCCACCCTGTTGTCTTCTCATCCCTGGGCTTCAACACCGCCAGTTGTTGCTCGGAAGTGTCATTGGCACGGGTACTCACTCCTGCCCAGACTGGTTACAGCACGCCATCTGTTTCCTGTCAGTGTAAACGTCACTTAGCCTCCAATAAGTTGTCCTGTCGTGTTGTGGTCGGGTTAGCCGACTCTATGGTGCTTGGAGTTTAGGTGCTTCCTATGTGTGCTGCGGGATATGCAAATAAAGGCTGTTTCCGTTGTGACAATAGGACAATCACCCACTGTAGTACTGTGGGATTATGTAACTGCGGCCGGCTCGCGGCCTGTCAACTTAAATTTCCATGGGTACCTTCTGCTACCCGTCCAGGTTCCAGTACCGTCAGCTGGTTCTCCGCAGTGCCTTTGGCCTAGGTGCCTCCATCTCGGTATCCGAGTTCCAGCAATGTCTGCTGGTCCTTGGTAGTGCTTTGGAGCACAGGTACCTCCTGCTTAGTAACCGTGTCCCAGTAACGTCAGCTGGTCCTCGGTTGTGCCATTGGCTCTTTTCCTTCTGCTGCCCTCCGGGTTCCAGCACAGTCAGCTGGTCCTCGTTACTTGCATTGGCTCTTGTACCTTCTGCTACCCGTCCGGGTTCCAGTACCGTCAGCTGGTTCTCCGCAGTGCCTTTGGCCTAGGTGCCTCCATCTCGGTATCCGAGTTCCAGCAACGTCTGCTGGTCCTTGGTAGTGCTTTGGAGCACAGGTACCTCCTGCTTAGTAACCGTGTCCCAGTAACGTCAGCTGGTCCTCGGTTGTGCCATTGGCTCTTTTCCTTCTGCTGCCCCTCCGGGTTCCAGCACAGTCAGCTGGTCCTCGTTACTTGCATTGGCTCTTGTACCTTCTGCTACCCGTCCGGGTTCCAGTACCGTCAGCTGGTTTCTCCGCAGTGCCTTTGGCCTAGGTGCCTCCATCTCGGTATCCGAGTTCCAGCAACGTCTGCTGGTCCTTGGTAGTGCTTTGGAGCACAGGTACCTCCTGCTTAGTAACCGTGTCCCAGTAACGTCAGCTGGTCCTCGGTTGTGCCATTGGCTCTTTTCCTTCTGCTGCCCCTCCGGGTTCCAGCACAGTCAGCTGGTCCTCGTTACTTGCATTGGCTCTTGTACCTTCTGCTACCCGTCCGGGTTCCAGTACCGTCAGCTGGTTCTCCGCAGTGCCTTTGGCCTAGGTGCCTCCATCTCGGTATCCGAGTTCCAGCAACGTCTGCTGGTCCTTGGTAGTGCTTTGGAGCACAGGTACCTCCTGCTTAGTAACCGTGTCCCAGTAACGTCAGCTGGTCCTCGGTTGTGCCATTGGCTCTTTTCCTTCTGCTGCCCCTCCGGGTTCCAGCACAGTCAGCTGGTCCTCGTTACTTGCATTGGCTCTTGTACCTTCTGCTACCCGTCCGGGTTCCAGTACCGTCAGCTGGTTCTCCGCAGTGCCTTTGGCCTAGGTGCCTCCATCTCGGTATCCGAGTTCCAGCAACGTCTGCTGGTCCTTGGTAGTGCTTTGGAGCACAGGTACCTCCTGCTTAGTAACCGTGTCCCAGTAACGTCAGCTGGTCCTCGGTTGTGCCATTGGCTCTTTTCCTTCTGCTGCCCCTCCGGGTTCCAGCACAGTCAGCTGGTCCTCGTTACTTGCATTGGCTCTTGTACCTTCTGCTACCCGTCCGGGTTCCAGTACCGTCAGCTGGTTCTCCGCAGTGCCTTTGGCCTAGGTGCCTCCATCTCGGTATCCGAGTTCCAGCAACGTCTGCTGGTCCTTGGTAGTGCTTTGGAGCACAGGTACCTCCTGCTTAGTAACCGTGTCCCAGTAACGTCAGCTGGTCCTCGGTTGTGCCATTGGCTCTTTTCCTTCTGCTGCCCCTCCGGGTTCCAGCACAGTCAGCTGGTCCTCGTTACTTGCATTGACTCTTGTACCTTCTGCTACATTTACAAATTGAAGATTTTTTCAATTTTTTTTTGGTAATCACTCTGGATCTCCAACAATGAAGACGACGACCCTGATGACCACCCCGAAGAAGATGACGACCACAAGGACGACGAGCATCAAGCCAACCAGCCTAAACACCATCACAAAGAAGAAATAAAAGATTACCAAACAGGACTAAGAAGGTTAAGACAAACTACAAAATACAGAACAAGAGACTTAAGAACAATAAGCAGAAGATCAAAAAGCAGAATAACATGAAGTATAAGACCAAAATGAAGAGCAAAATATATGCTCTAAATTATAAGCAGAAGAAGACTAAGCAGTGTATGGGGGTGAGTCCGTTCCTCCTCGTGGTGCCCCTGGAAAATGCCTGCTGCTGCAGGCTAAACTGAACACGGACAAATACTGTTGTAATTTAAATCTTTTGTGACAGCAAGAACGGAAGGATGAAAAATTCATACTTTGACAGATTACAAGTACAGGATTCTCTGTCACAAATAAGAATATGATGAAGAAGATGAAGTACAATATGAATAAGAATAATAGTTTAATAAGAAGAATATGAGTAATGTTAACAAAAAGATGAATAGCAAGAAGTTTAAGAAGAAGATAAAGAAGGTGAAGATGAAGAATAATTTGATGAAAAAGATGATGCTGCTGAAGATTATGAAGGAGAAAGTGTGTCAAAAGTTAAAAAGGTGAAGAGCATGGAAGTTGTGAAATATACATATTTGCCAAAATAGAAAAAACGTTAACAACATTGTCAATTTCTTCGTCAATCCGAACATCTTTAAAAAAAAAAATATTTATGCTATTCCATTTGATTGGGTTAAACATCTATGCCTTTAATGTCTCCTCAACCTTCCCCAATACATTCTACATTACTCTTTGTTGTTTTCCTTCATGTACAATTAACCAACAAGGCAAGAATGGGGTTTTTTTAATTCCGATATTTTGTTCCCATAGACTTACATTGGATTTCCGGTATCGGTATCGGGTATCGCCGATATTTTTTGGGTATCGGCGATACCATTCCGATTCCGATACTTTTGGATATCGGAAAGTATCGCTCAACTCTAGTCATGGGCAAAAAAAAAGGCACTCTATACTTACAGACCGCCTCCCCGCCTGCACTCTGACTGAAAAAGAAAAAAAAAATTGCCACATGTGTCCATGCAACAGCAAATACTTACCAATCAGTGTGGAAGGAAGGTACTCACTTCACCCGCTGCTTGGGCCAGTTCACCAGGGGCCGGCTGGTACTCTTCTCCAGAAGACATGCTGCAATAAAAACATAGACATTTCTACATAAGAAATTGAGAAAAACGAAAGAAAGACATTAGGTTTTATACTCACATTATCCAAGTTTTCTTTGCTGTCCAAGATTTTTGAATGCAGTAGCTGCTGTCTCTCTGGCTGTAGCTGCTGTCTCTCTGGCTGGCTATAGAGTAGTGGACTAAAGTGCCAACACCTTATATAAACTACCCCATACAATGTTTCTTTATTGTCGGTGGTTTTACCAGTGTCTAGACATGTGTTATCTCTAACAATGCATGCATTGTAGAACGCTGACTTGCGCCTGACCCAGCGCACGTCTGCAATCACATAGACTAATGTGTTGTTTGGGCGCTTTCCGTGCGCGATGCGAACGCATTCGCCCTTTTAACGAGTTTGGGCAGACCAAAGAATGCAACAAGTTGCGTCGGCCGCGCCCAGTCACTAACGACAAAAAAACGCAAGCGCACAAAAACGCTGAAGATCGCATGCTAACGCTAAACCATGCGCCCCTCATGTTAAAGATAGGGGCGCATGGCGCGTGCGATTGGATCAGCAAGATGCGCTGCGCTAAAAAACGCCAATGTGAAACCAGCCTAAAGGGGTTAACTAGTGGGACAGTTTTATAGGGCGAGTTATTACGGACATGGCAATACTAAATATGTGTACTTTCATTGTTTTTTTATTTACATAAAGAAATGAATTTATTAGGGAATATTTTTTTCTTTATTTAGGAATTTTTTTTAATTATTTTTACACATGTTTATTTTTTTTATACTTTTTTACTTTGTCCCAGGGTGGGACATCACTATATAGTGTCAGATCGCTGATCTGACAGCTGACACAGCACTCTGTCAGATCAGCGATCTGACAGGCAGGGCAGGAGGCTTCTCAGCGCCTGACCAGGAAGGACCTCGCGGCCATCTTGGATCTGGGGTCCTGCAGGGAGGAGGCCCTTGGAGCAATGCGATCTCATCACGTTGCTCTGAGGGTCTCAGGGAAGCATGCAGGGAGCCCCCTCCCTGCGCGATACTTCCCTATGCCACCGGAACACTGCGATCATGTTTGATCGCAGTGTGCTGGGGTTAATGTGCGGGAGCAGTCCGTGACCGCTCCTGGCACTTAGTGCCAGGTGTCAGCTGTGATAATCAGCTGACACCCGGCCGCGATCAGCTGCGCTACCCCCGTGAGCACAGCTGATCGCATATGACGTACTATCCCGTCCACGGTCATACGGGCCCAGGTCATCAGGAAGGGATAGTACGTCAGATGTCAGAAAGGAGTTAAAATTGAACTGCGCTCCAAAGTTTTCTTATTGGTGTTGGACAAAACATAGTGATGAGCGAGTCTGTTCGTTACTCGAGTGTTCCGAGCATGCTCGGATGTTCTCTGAGTATCTTGGGCATGCTCGTAAATTATGTCTGAGTCCCTGTAGCTGCATGATTTGAGGCTGCTAGACAGCCTGAATACATACAAGGATTGCCTGTTTGTTAGGGAATCCCCACATGTACATATTCAGGCTGTCTAGTGAGTCGCCCGCCAGGGCCGTGGGGTACTCGGCACCGAGCCCGTTCACTTCTATGGGGGTGTCATGGCGACACAGCTCGGTCCGTGGCCCTGGGCGCTCACTGAAAAGGGGGAATATTTACAGGGGATTAAAGGTTTGTAATATGTTCGTGACGCCACCTGTGGGACCTGGTCAGGGTGACCAGCGCTGCTATGCAGATCCGCTGAAGGGTTGGTGTTGGGCAGCAAGGTGTTAAGCCTTCCACAAGCAAGGCTGGGGTCCTTCAGGGTAAACGGGGTGTAGGGGTGCAGGATGGAGGAGAGGAGTTCAGCAGCAGGGGTAATAAGGTAGATACACACAAAAGTCTCTTTCTGTACCTTTACTGATGGAATGGCAGGCACGTCCCGAGGTGCTGGCAGGGTGAAGGATGCATGTCCAGTTCTTTCCACGGAGTAGGTGTAGGGCCTCCTTACTCCTGTAGTGTGAGTCTCTGACCTGTATAAACGAGGCCTAACTCTGTCTTCAACTTTACACGCCCGACTGACTTTGTGGTAGGGCCTTCTCTTGGATAGAACAGTGTCTCTAATGGTTGCGCTGACCAGACTCCTGTCTTCCTGACCCCGGTTACGTATCAACACTTGCGGGCCCCTGCGACCTGTAGTCCCGCAGGGTCTCCGGTATCTCCTACTAGTCGTGTAGATTCTAGCAAGCTCGGACCCGGTGTCCGGTTATTCAGAGTAGAGGTAAGCTATTAATGCTATTTCCACCTCTGTCACTCTCTTCTTATCTTCCACTCGTCTTTCGTCCTACTGCGACCTTTAACATAAGCACACTAGCAGTAGATGGCTGATTCTTCTCCTTTCTTCACCGCTCTCAAAGCGTCGGCATGCTTGCTCTCTGAACTGAACTCAGTTGACTCAGTTCTGACTAGGCTGGAGTGGCTATCTTTCCACTGGTACTAGCCTCCACACGTTGAACTAAGCTCAAAGCTGCAGTCTTCAGGTTCTTTCAATAACTGCTGTTCTCTTTCCCTCTTTCTTTCTAAGCTCTGTCTGAAGCGGCTATCAGGATTCACCGTCTGACCTGCACCTGGCTTTGCAGACTCACTGATCTGTGCTCGCCCCTAGAGCTAAGTCTCCACTCTCCAAGAGAACTAACAACTTCTCAGTTCTGTGTAGAATCACCAACTACACTGAACTCTGCTCTAGTCTACGAGGTGACACTGCAAGCTGCAGCCCTCTGACTAGACTGTCTGCTCTTCAGTGGCTTCACCATCCTTATATACTCTGAAAAGGCTCCCTCTGGTGGCTCTATGGATTGGTGAAGATGTGTGAATGAATATCAGGTCTCTTGTGGTTGTTACCTTCAATGCATCCCTCTGGGAAATGAGATTACAAGCGCAGCTGGGCTCTACACTAGCAGCCGCAAATCATTCAGTTACGGGGACTCAGACATAATTTACGAGCATGCCCAAGATACTCGGAGAACATCCGAGCATGATCGGAAAACTCGAGTAAGGAGCACACTCGCTCATCACTAGACAGAAGCTAACTTATTGCAAAACGTAGCAAAACTACTTAGCTGAGCTTCTCAAATAGTGTATAAGGGTTTTTATTTATCAATTGTGTTGCAGATTTCTGCTTTCAGCATAATCACTCAGCACTTAGATATTGTGAGAAAATGAATTGTTTTCTTGGGACATACAGCAACTATTATATTCTTTATCATACAGGTCATACAGTACAGATACTGTAGTCACTAGTACTAGGGATAGTGTAGGGAGAGCTGCTGCCGAGATAGAGTCAGATTTGGCAATTTCTTAGTCAGTGTGGTGTCTACCATCTGAAAGTACTCAAATCCTGATAAACCAACAGTCCTTCTAAGGACTAATTCCGGAGTATATCGTTTCCAGTGTTAGGTAGGCAGCGTAGTGTACATCGCTCTATACCCATCAGTGCAAGGCCTGCAGGCACTGTATATGTGTATATAGATCATTGCATACATCAAGAGGGTCCATTCCCTTCCAGAGTTCTGGTGCTGCTGCTGCTACTTGTATGATATATTGGCTGTATATAGTTAGATCTAGGTGTAATTGGAATACAGGCCACACATTTTTTGGTGTGGTATCTCCGTGCCAGCTCATATCTGTGCATGCTCAAAGTTTGGCCAGTGTACGCAAAAATTTTTTTTTGCCCTTGGTGTGACTGCTAGTGTTGAGCGATACTTTCCGATATCTAGAAATATCGGATCGGATTGGATCGGACCAATACTCAAAAAGTTTCGGATATCGCCGATTCCGATACCGGAAACCAATGCAAGTCAATGGGACAGAAATATCGGAATTAAAATAAAGTACATAAAGGTTTGATACTAGCGCACCTTTTATAGCAGCCACGAGTAGAAGACCTTCCAGAAAGGACCAAGAGGAGTCGTAGCTGTATCTGAGCATGTGACCCCTGATCTCCAATGGGAGATCTTGCCCTGCCTGCTCCAGCACTTGTTATAACCGAAGATCCAGGAGAGGCAAATCTCTGCACAGTATTAGACCGGCCAAGATGCTGGGACCGATGTCTCTGCTGAACAGGTTCCACTGCGGTTGGAGACAGATGGGGGACCACAGTGGGAATGGCTCAAGATTTCCCCTGTGCAGCATTGGGAACTCGAACCCTAACAGTATGTGTGCAAAATTTCATACATGCAAGGGTTAATTAAAGGTGTAAATTCATTGAAAAAAAATGTGTGGGCTCCCGTGGTATTTTCTAAACCAGACAGGGAAAGCCAGTGAGTGGGGGCAGATAATATTAGCCTAGGGAGGGTGCATTTATTTAGTGCCCCCCCTGGCTACTAACATCTGCCCCCAGCCACCCCAGAAAAAACAAATCTATAATTAGATGCACCCTTACAGGCACTTAGCCCGTCTATTCCCATTGCCCTTTAGTGGTGGCGAATGGGTTAATAATGGGTTAAAGCCACCTTGCTATTGAAAGATGACTTTAAGCCAGGTTAATAATTGAGAGCTGTCAATTAGACAACTATCAATTATTAATCCTATTGTATGAAATAAAAATATCCAGTATTAGCTGTGCTGCTAGCTGTAAGCCAGTTAACCCTTTCCGATGGATTACAGCGTGGGACCTGACAGAGCACCGGATAGGTAAGAATAATGTTGCTTTATTATTTTATTTTTATTACAGATGAACAAGGGCTTCGCACGGATTACCTGTAAAATAAAAGATGGTCAAAAACTGTGTGATTATTTCATTAAAATGATTTTTAATTAAAGTGTGTGTGTTTTATTTTTTATTTCATACAATAGGATTAATAATTGATAGTTGTCTAATTGACAGCTCTCAATTATTAACCTGGCTTAAAGACACCTTTCAATAGCAAGGTGGCTTTAAACCATTATTAACCCATTCACCACCGCTACAGGGCAATGGGAATAGACGGGCTAAGTGCCAGCAAGGGCACATCTAATTATAGATTTGCTTTTTCTGGGGTGGCTGGGGTCAGATATTAGTAGCCGGGGGGGCACTAAATAAATGCACCCTCCCTAGGCTAATATTATCTGCCCCCACTCGCTGGCTTTCCCTGTCTGGTGTAGAAAATACCGCCGGAGCCCATGCGTTTTTTTTTCAACGAATTTACACCTTTACTTAACCCCTACATGTATGAAATTTTGCACACATAGTGTTAGGGTCTGCGGAACTCACCTAATAGATATAGTAGAGAGGAGCGTTCGCAGCCCGGGGTCCACCGTGCAGGCGAAGCCCGCTGCTAGTAAGATGGCGAAAGTAGCGAACTCTGTTATCCCGCAGAGTCGCTAAAATAAACGCCGTAGCTCGCTGTGGCAGTAAGTGCGAACTCTGTTAATCCCCAGAGCCGCTAACGGGAATGCCACAGTGCTATATGGCGATAAGTGTGAACTCACTTAGCTTCAGTGAGCCGCAAAGTAAAACGCTAGGGCGCTGAACCAGCGTTATAAGGCTAACCCTGTTGCCTCACAGAGCCGCTGAGAAAAAGACTGTGTCCTGTTAGACTCACAGGGAACACAGATGACTGCTAAGCGGTGTTAGGGTCTGCGGAACGCACCTAATAGATATAGTAGAGAGGTGCGTTCGCAGTCCGGGGTCCACTGTGCAGGCGAAGCCCGCTGCTAGTAAGATGGCGAAAGTAGTGAACTCTGTTATCCCACAGAGTCGCTAAAATAAACGCCGTAGTGCGCTGTGGCAGTAAGTGCGAACTCTGTTAATCCCCAGAGTCGCTAACGGGAATGCCACAGCGCTATATGGCGATAGGTGCGAACTCACTTAGCTTCAGTGAGCCGCAAAGTAAAACGCTAGGGCGCTGAACCAGCGTTAAAAAGCGAACCCTGTTGTGTCACAGAGCCGCTGAGAAAAAGACTGTGTCCTGTTAACACCACAGGGATACACAGATAACTGCTGGGCGGATAGCAGTCCGTGATCATGCAGACAGCAACGCAATCAAGCAATCTCTCACCGGAGAAGCCAGTATTCTAGGGGCTTATTTTAGCCAAGCCCTAACCACTTGCACTCAAATCTCCTCACCGGAGGTGCCGGTATTCTAGGGGCTTATTTCAGCCGAGCCCTAACCACATGCGTGCATGATCACACTGGGCAAAGCACATAATGCAATTGATACTAGCGCATGGCGGCCCAGCCATGCCACCCTTTTATAGTAACAGCTACAGCACCTGCCAGAAACAAGGACCAATGAAACTGTTCCAGAACCTGATCATGTGACCCCTGATCTCCAATGAGAGATCTCACCCTGGGCATGCTCAGAAGGGGAAAACAAGGACTTTGTCCTAAAGACGTCTGCTCGCCGCTAACCAGTACTGGCCACAATAGCAGAGCCTGGAGAAGCTGCAGTAATCCTCTGCACACTGTTAGACTCTGCAAGACGCTGGGACCGACGTCTAAGCTGAGCAGAGTCCACTGTGGCCGGAGACGGATGGGAGACCGCAGCTGGGATGGCTCGATATTCCCCTTGTGCAGAAGCGGGAACTCGACCCCTAACATTACCGCCCCTCCTAGGGCCCCCCCTTCTCTGGGCCTCGCTACGCTCAAAGTCAGCGATGAGCTGCGGAGCATGAACATGCTCGGCAGGTTCCCAGGACCTATCCTCAGGCCCATAATCCACCCAAAAATTTTTTTTGCCCCGTACCACCTTGCACCCTACAATGGCGTTCACCTCGTAGTCACCCGAAGACGAACCCGACGTCCCGGCAAATGACTCAGGCAACCGGGTTTTAGGAGGGACACATGGAAGGTGTCGGACATACCAAGGCGAGGCGGAAGGGCCAAACGGTAAACCACAGAGTTCACCTGCTCGAGAACCTTGAAGGGACCCAAATAGCGGGGTGCCAACTTAGTGGATTCCACCCGTAGCCTGATGTTTCGGGCGGAGAGCCACACTAGGTCGCCAGGAGCAAATGTCAGAGCGGGACGCCGATGGGCATCGGTAGAAGACCTCATCCTTTTCTTGGAAGCCTGAATGGCATCCTGGGTGCAGGCTCATATGTCCCGTGCCTCCACAGCCCAGTCTGCCACACTGGAGTCGGCGGAAGCCACAGGCATGGGCACCGGTACCGGCGGATGCTGGCCGTAATTTAAGAGAATTGGGGTCTGTCCGATGGAGTCAGCCACAGCATTGTTTAGCGCGAACTCTGCCCACGGGAGCAAGGATGCCCTGTCATCCTGCCTGGCAGAGACAAAATGTCTCGGGATGATATGCAGATGAGAGGTTCAACTCAATGCAGAGTAGATGACACAACTCTCTCCAGAACCGAGACGCAAATTGGGGACCACGATCGCTGACAATCTTGTCTGGCATACCGTGTAGACGGAAGATGTGTCTAATAAATAATGCTGCCAAGGCACATGCAGAAGGTAACCGTTATAGCGGCACTAAGTGCACCATTTTGGAGAAGTGGTCAGTGATCACCCAAATGATAGTGCAAACCCGAAACTTGGGTAAGCCCACCACAAAGTCCATCCCGACCATCTCCCAGGGCCTGTCTGCCACCGGCAAAGGAAAAAGTAACCCAGCTGGCCGTTGTCGAGGGGACTTGTTCCTGGCGCAGGAGACACACGCCTGAACATACCCCTGACGTCACGGACCATATGTGGCCACCAGTATGTCCTCGCCAATAACTCAGTTGTCCTCTTTGCCCCAAAGTGTCCACCCACACCTGGACGAGTGTGCCCAAGAGAGTACCTCCGGTCGCAAATTAGTGGGCACAAAAGTCTTGCCCGGAGGCACAGACTCTAGCGAAACCGGGGCTACAGTTCTCAGGCTCTCTTTGGGGACAATAAGCCGAGGCTCCTCATCCTCCTCCTCTGATGACACTAAGGAACAAGGGAGAGCGTCGGCCTGAACATTCTTCTCACCGGAGAGAAAATGGAGGGTGAAGTGGAACCGAGAGAAGAATAGGGACCATCTGGCCTGGCGAGAATTTAGCCGCTGAGCCATTTGCAAATATACCAAGTTTTTATGGTCGGTGAAGACTTGGAAGGGAAAACGAGCCCCCTCCAGAAGATGTCTCCACTCAGAGAAGGCCAACTTCATAGCCAGCAACTCCCTGTCCCCGATGGAATAATTCCTCTTTGCTGGTGTAAAGGTCTTAGAAAAGAAGAAGCAGGGATGCTTCCGACCTTGAGCATCCTTTTGATAAAGGACTGCTCCAGCACCAACAGAAGAGGCGTCCACCTCTAAAATAAACGGCTTATCAACATCAGGGCGATGTAATATGGGAGCACTGGCAAAATGCGACTTGATGGAAGAGAACGCCTTGGAGACCTCCTCAGACCACAACTTGGGATTTGCTCCCTTCTTGGTGAGGGCTACCAAGGGAGCTACCAAAGTCGAGAAATGGGGAATGAACTGGTGATAATAATTAATGAACCCCATAAAGCGCTGCACCGCTTTAAGAGAATGGGGTTCTTGCCAGTCCATTACAGCCTGTAGTTTGGCAGAATCCATAGCCAATCCCTGTGCAGAGATGATATAGCCCAGGAAAGGTAAGGACTCCTGCTCAAACACACATTTCTCCAGCTTGGCATAGAGGGAGTAAGAGGTCGAAGACTTTGTTGACATCCCTCCGGTGGGAGTCTATATCTGGTGAAAAGATGAGAATATCATCCAGATAGACTGCTACAGAGGTGGAGAGCATATCCCAGAAGATATCATTGACAAAGTCTTGGAAAACAGCGGAGCATTACAGAGCCCGAAGGGCATCACCAGGTATTCATAATGCCCATCCCTGGTATTAAAAGCTGTCTTCCATTCGTCCCCCTCACGGATGCGAATTAGGTTATAGGCACCACGTAGATCAAGCTTGGTAAATACTCTTGCTCCTCGGAGCCTATCAAAGAGGTCAGAGATTAAGGGCAACGGGTACTTATTCTTGACGGTGATGGCGTTAAGACCCCTGTAGTCAATACATGGACGTAATTCTCCGTTCTTCTTTTGCACAAAGAAGAACCCCGCCCCTGCTGGTGACACAGACTTCCTAATGAACCCTCTTGCCAGATTCTCCTGAATATACTGGGACATGGCCTCTGTCTCAGGAAGCGAGAGGGGTAGACTCTCCCCCGAGGAGGTTCTGATCCAGGCAAGAGATCAATAGGGCAGTCGTAGGGGCGATGAGGTGGAAGAGTCTCCGCTGCCTTCTTGGAGAAAACGTCTGCATATGACCAGTAACACTGAGGAAGAGAAGTGAGATCTACGGGTATCTCTGTGGTGGTGACCTGAACGCACTCCCTGACACACTTGCCTCTACATGAATCACCCCAACCCAGTATCCTCCCAGAGGACCACTCAATATGGAGAGAGTGGTAACGGAGCTAAGGTACTCCCAGCAACACCTCGTCTATTCCCTCGTGCAGGACAAGAAAAGAAATACTCTCCTGATGGGAAGGGGACATAGATAAAGTGAGAGGGATAGTCTGGTGGGTGATTTGTGAGGGCAGAGTTGATCCATTCACTACTCGCACAGTCACTGGTTTGGCGAGCATCACCAGAGGTATAGTGTGGCGGACGGCAAATGCAGAGGACATGAAATTCCCCTCGGCTCCAGAATTCACACAGAGCTCGGCAGTGAGCGTGGATGGACCTACAGTAATTGTCCCCTTAAAGGACAACTTGGTGGAAAATGCCGCAGTGTCTAGTGAACCTCCTCCCAAGGTCACTAGACACGACCATTTTGCCGACCGCTGTGGACATTTGTTGGTATAATGTCCTAACTGCTGACAGATATTACAGACCATGGGTACTCGAGCGGCCCGGGACTTAGGTCCCGCTCAAGAAACCTCCATGGCCTCATGGGAGTCGGGCGCCTGGCTGGAAGATTCTAGAGGTCTGGCGAAGGTGGGAGCCTGCCGGAACCTCTGCCTACACTGGGACCGCTCCAACCTCCGCTCGTGAAAACGGAGGTCGATGCGGTTAGATATGGTGATAAGCTTCTCCAGTGTGGCGGGAATCAGAAGGGGAAAACAAGGACTTTGTCCTAAAGACGTCTGCTCGCCCCTGACCAGTACTGGCCACAATAGCAGAGCCTGGAGAGGCAGCAGTAATCCTCTGCACACTGTTAGACTGGGCGAGACACTGGGACCGACGTTTAAGCTGAGCAGAGTCCACTGTGGCTGGAGACGGATGGGAGACCGCAGCCAGGATGGTTCGAGATTCCCCTTGTGCAGAAGCAGGAACTCGACCCCTAACAAGCAGATTGCAGTCTGAGGTCATGCAGTTAGAACACAAGCAACAATTTCCTCACCGGAGTAGCCGGTATTCTAATGGCGTTTTCAGCCGAGCCCTGAACACGTGCATACAATCTCCTCACCGGAGGTGCCGGTATTCTAGGGGCTTATTTCAGCCGAGCCCTAACACATGCATGCATGATCACACTGGCGCAAGCATGTAACAGATTTGATACTAGCCCATGGCGGCCCAGCCATGCCACCCTTTTATAGTAACAGCTACAGGACCTGTTGTGAATGTGTTAGAAATGAATTCTGAGCAGAAGCTCCCTCTGGTGGTTACAAACAGTACTGAACCATTCAATGAAGATTGTGAAGATTGGCAATCAGGAGTTACTGACTGGTCTTATATAAGGGAGGTTCCCTCCCATCAGGGTTGCCGGTGATCAATTGTTCTTGTCTCAACTTTGGTTCCTGGTTCACTTGGAAACTTGCTGAGTCTTGCCTGCATCTTCTGCTAACAGATAAGTTATTTTCTGCTTTTATTTTTGTGCTTGCTTTTTGCATTTTTTCCTGCACTTCTGTGGAGGTCAGCCAGGTCCCCTCGGGGGCTTGTGCCCCTCTCAGTTTATCTGAGCCACTGTTATTTGTTCATTTGCCTTTTCCAGTTTTTTCAGTGGCTGCGGCTTAGTTTTGTTACACCAGAGAACTAATTTAGGTGGTAGAGGTCGTGTACGTGATCTCAGGTGTTTTTGCAATTAGTAGAGTTGGTTTTTTTTGGGGTTTTTTGGATTGCAGTAAGTGTTGTGAATGGCTTGAGATGAGTTCTGAGCAGAGGCTCCCTCTGGTGGTTACAAGCGGTACTGGACTGTCCAGTGAAGATTGTGAGGATTGGGAATCAGGTGTTACTGACTGGTCTTATATAAGGGAGTCGCCTTCCCATCAGGGTTGCCGGTGATCAATTGTTCTGGTCTCAATCCTTGATTCCTGTTTCCTTTGTTGCCTGCTGTGTCGTGTCTGCATCTCCTGCTAACAGATAAGACATTTTCTTCTTTTTGTTTTTGTGCTTGATTTTTGCATTTTGTCCTGCATTTCTGTGGGGGCCTTCTGGGTCCCCTCCGGGGGCTTTTGCCCTCTCAGTTTAGTTCAGCCACTGATGTTTGTACTTTTGCTTTTTCCAGTTTTTTCAGTGGCTGCTGTTTTGATTTTGTTACACCAGAGAACTAATTTAGGTGGTAGAGGTCGTGTGATCTCAGGTGTTTTTGAAATTAGTAGAGTTGGTGCTTTTCAGTGTTTTTTGAGATTGCAGTAAGTACCCTTCCTATCCTTTTCTATTTAGGTAGTTTGGGCCCCAACGTTTGCTCATACTATTTTCTGTCTGTGTCAGTATTTCTTCTTGTCTAACCGCCATTACATGTTTGGGGGCTTTCTATTATCTTTGGGGATCTGCTCCGGGGCAGACAGCTTTCCTCTTTCTATCTTTAGGTGTAGTTAGTTTCTCAGGCTGTGACGAGGCGTCTAGGACCAACGTAGGAAAGCTCCACGGCTGCCTCTAGTTGTGGTGGTTAGTCAGGGTACTGCAATCTCATAGATTCCAACTGCTCTGGTGTATTCCCTTTTTTACCTGCACTCCTCAGCTACCGAAACATAACAGTATCACCGGCCAAAAATGAAAATTGAATGGTACTCACAGAAGGGAAAAATATTTTGAAAGAAAAAAAAAGGTTGTCAGAGATATTTTTCCTGTTTGTTATTTTTTTTTTTTTTCCCTCTGTATCTCTGGGTGCTGGGGAGGATTTTTTCTCTCAATGGAGTTTGCACAGTTGTCTGGCCGTGTGGATCAGCTTGCCACTGAGGTTCAGAGTATTGCTGCCTATCTTGCTAGGTTGCCTGTTGTGGAACCTAGGATTCCCATGCCAGATTTGTTGTTTGGGGATCGAGCTAAGTTTCAGAATTTCAAAAATAATTGTAAATTGTTTTTTGCCTTAAAATCTAAGTCCTCAGGGAACGCAGCGCAGCAGGTTCAAATTGTCATCTCTCTCCTGCGCGGCGATCCTCAGGATTGGGCTTTTTCCCTGACACCTGGGGATCTTGTCTTGAGTGATGTTGATGCATTTTTTCAGGCTTTGGGTTATTGTACGATGAGCCTAATGTCACTGATCAAGCTGAAAAAGCCTTGTTGGCATTAAATCAGGGGCTTGATGACGCTGAGTTATACTGTCAGAGATTCCGTAGGTGGGCAGTCCTGACCAGATGGAATGACGACGCTTTGGCAGCCCTTTTTCGGAAGGGTCTGTCAGATAATGTAAAGGATGTTATGGTGGGATTCCCTGTCCCCTCTGGTCTCAATGATTCTATGTCATTAGCAATTCAAATTGACAGACGTTTGCGTGAGCGGAGAAGTATGCGTGGAATAGTGTTGCCTTGTGAATCTGCTTCTGAATCAATGCAGTGTGATAGAGTGGTTTCTGGGGCACAGCGTCATGAGTTTCGGAAAAATATTTAGACTTGAGAGTCCTCAGTGGTTGATACCTTTTAATGGCTAACTGAAAAGATGGTAACAAATTGCAAGCTTTCGAGACTACTCCGGTCTCTTCATCAGGCAAAGACCGGAGTAGTCTCGAAAGCTTGCAATTTGTTACCATCTTTTCAGTTAGCCATTAAAAGGTATCAACCACTGAGGACTCTCAAGTCTAAATATTTTTCTATCTACTGGCTAACACGGTACGAAGATACACATCTTTCCTATATCAAAATGAGTTTCGGAAGCGCAATGGGTTGTGTTTCTACTGTGGTGATGCCTCTCATGCTATTTCAGTCTGCCCTAAGCGGGGAAGACGTTTTGCACGCTCAGTTGTCTTGGGCAGTGTTCAGACTAAGTTTTTATTAACTGTCACCCTGATATGCTCTCTGTCCTCATTTTCTGCTCAGGCTTTCGTTGATTCGGGAGCAGCTAGTAACCGGATGGATTTTGATTTTGCTAAACGTTGTGGGTTTCCCTTGATACCCCTACAGAAGTCTATTCCCCTTCTGGGGATCGATTCTACCCCTTTGGCTGAGAATAAACCTCAGTTCTCTACTCAGGTGATAATGAGGGTTGAACCTGATCATCAGGAGAGCTGCAAATTTTTGGTTCTGTATAATCTGCATGACATTATCGTACTGGGTTTCCCTTGGTTACAAACTCATAATCCTGTTTTGGATTGGAAATCTGTGTCTGTAACCAGTTGGGGCTGCCAATGTGTTAATACCAACACTCCTGTTTTTTCTGCCTCCCCCAGGCTCAGGATGTTCCTGATTTTTTGATTGATTTTTCTGATGTGTTTAGCGAAAGTAAATCTGCATCCTTGCCTCCCCATAGGAGCTATGACTGCGCTATTGAATTAGTGCCTGGTAGTAAATTCTCTAAAGGTCGCCTTTTTAACTTGTCTGTACCTGAACATGACGCTATGCGGTCTTATATCAAGGAGTCATTGGAGAAGGGTCATATCAGACCATCTTCTTCACCCTTAGGTGCCGGTTTTTTCTTTGTGGCCAAAAAGGATGGTTCATTGAGGCCGTGTATTGATTATCGTCTTTTGAACAATATTACTGTGAAATATCAATATCCGTTACCCTTGATTTCTGACCTGTTTTCCAGGGTGAAAAATGCTACTTGGTTTACCAAGCTTGACCTCAGGGGGGCATATAACCTTATTCGCATTAAGCACGGGGATGAATGGAAGACGGCATTCAATACCCCTGAAGGGCATTTTAAGTACCTTGTGATGCCCTTTGGGCTCACTAATGCTCCTTCTGTGTTGTGAATGGGTTTGAGATGAGTTCTGAGCAGAGGCTCCCTCTGGTGGTTACTAGCGGTACTGGACTGTCCAGTGAAGATTGTGAGGATTGGGAATCAGGTGTTACTGACTGGCTTTTATAAAGGAGTCGCCTTCCCATCAGGGTTGCCGGTGATCAATTGTTCTGGTCTCAATCCTTGATTCCTGTTTCCTTTGTTGCCTGCTGTGTCGTGTCTGCATCTCCTGCTTACAGATAAGACATTTCCTTCCTTTTGTTTTTGTGCTTTATTTTTGCATTTTGTCCTGCACTTCTGTGGGGGCCTTCAGGGTCCCCTCCGGGGGCTTTTGCCCTCTCAGTTTAGTTCAGCCACTGATGTTTGTACTTTTGCTTTTTCCAGTTTTTTCAGTGGCTGCTGTTTTGATTTTGGTACACCAGAGAACTAATTTAGGTGGTAGAGGTCGTGTGATCTCAGGTGTTTTTGAAATTAGTAGAGTTGGTGCTTTTCAGGGTTTTTTGGGATTGCAGTAAGTACCCTTCCTATCTTTTTCTATTTAGGTAGTTTGGGCCCCAACGTTTGCTCATACTATTTTCTGTCTGTGTCAGTATTTCTTCTTTTTGTAACCGCCATTACATGTTTGGGGGTTTTCTGTTATCTTTGGGGATCTGCTTCGGGCAGATAGCTTTCCTCTTTCTATCTTTAGGTGTAGTTAGTTTCTCAGGCTGTGACGAGGCGTCTAGGACCAACGTAGGAACGCTCCACGGCTGCCTCTAGTTGTGGTGGTTAGTCAGGGTACTGCAATCTCATAGATTCCAACTGCTCTGGTGTATTGCCTTTTTTACTTGCACTCTTCAGCTACCGAAACATAACAGTATCACCGGCCCAAAAATTTAAAATTGTATGGTACTCACAGAAGGGAAAAATATTGTGAAAGAAAAAAAGGTTGTCAGATTTGTCAGAGATATTTTTCTGTTTGTTGCATTTTTTTTTTTTTCCCTCTGTATCTCTGGGTGCTGGGGAGTATTTTTTCTCTCAATGGAGTTTGCACAGTTGTCTGGCCGTGTGGATCAGCTTGCCACTGAGGTTCAGAGTATTGCTGCCTATCTTGCTAGGTTGCCTGTTGTGGAACCTAGGATTCCCATGCCAGATTTGTTTTTAGGGGATCGAGCTAAGTTTCAGAATTTCAAAAATAACTGTAAATTGTTTTTTGCCTTGAAATCTAAGTCCTCGGAGAACGCAGCGCAGCAGGTTCAAATTGTCATCTCTCTCCTGCGCGGCGATCCTCAGGATTGGGCTTTTTCCCTGACACCTGGGGATCCTGTCTTGAGTGAAGTTGATGCATTTTTTCAGGCTTTGGGGTTATTGTATGATGAGCCTAATGTCACTGATCAAGCTGAAAAAGCCTTGTTGGCATTAAATCAGGGGCTTGATGACGCTGAGTTATACTGTCAGAGATTCCGTAGGTGGGCAGTCCTGACCAAATGGAATGACGACGCTTTGGCAGCCCTTTTTCGGAAGGGTCTGTCAGATAATGTAAAGGATGTAATGGTGGGATTCCCTGTCCCCTCTGGTCTCAATGATTCTATGTCATTAGCAATTCAAATTGACAGACGTTTGCGTGAGCGGAGAAGTATGCGTGGAATAGTGTTGCCTTGTGAACCTGCTTCTGAATCCATGCAGTGTGATAGAGTGGTTTCTGGGGCACAGCGTCATGAGTTTCGGAAGCGCAATGGGTTATGTTTCTACTGTGGTGATGCCTCTCATGCTATTTCAGTCTGCCCTAAGCGGGGAAGACGTTTTGCACGCTCAGTTGTCTTGGGTAGTGTTCAGACTAAGTTTTTATTAACTGTCACCCTGATATGCTCTCTGTCCTCATTTTCTGCTCAGGCTTTCGTTGATTCAGGAGCAGCTATTAACCTGATGGATTTTGATTTTGCTAAACGTTGTGGGTTTCCCTTGATACCCCTACGGAAGTCTATTCCCCTTCTGGGGATTGATTCTACCCCTTTGGCTGAGAATAAACCTCAGTTCTCTTACTCAGGTGATAATGAGGGTGGAACCTGATCGTCAGGAGAGCTGCAAATTTTTGGTTCTGTATAATCTGCATGACATTATTGTACTGGGTTTCCCATGGTTACAATCTCATAATCCTGTTTTGGATTGGAAATCCGTGTCTGTAACCAGTTGGGGTTGCCAATGTGTTAATACCAACACTCCTGTTTTTTATGCCTCCCCCCAGGCTCAGGATGTTCCTGACTTTTTGATTGATTTTTCTGATGTGTTTAGCGAAAGTAAATCTGCATCCTTGCCTCCCCATAGGAGCTATGACTGCGCTATTGAATTAGTGCCTGGTAGTAAATTCCCTAAAGGTCGCCTTTTTAACTTGTCTGTACCTGAACATGACGCTATGCGGTCTTATATCAAGGAGTCATTGGAGAAGGGTCATATCAGACCATCTTCTTCACCCTTAGGTGCCGGTTTTTTCTTTCTGGCCAAAAAGGATGGTTCATTGAGGCCGTGTATTGATTATCGTCTTTTGAACAATATTACTGTGAAATATCAATATCCGTTACCCTTGATTTCTGACCTGTTTTCCAGGGTTAAAAATGCTACTTGGTTTACCAAGCTTGACCTCAGGGGGGCATATAACCTTATTCGCATTAAGCACGGGGATGAATGGAAGACGGCATTCAATACCCCTGAAGGGCATTTTGAGTACCTTGTGATGCCCTTTGGGCTCACTAATGCTCCTTCTGTCTTCCAGTCCTTCATGAAAGACATTTTCAGGGATTTTGTGGATAAATTTCTGATTGTTTATTTGGATGATATCTTGATTTTTTCCAATGACTGGGACTCTCATGTGAAACATGTTCGAACTGTATTCCAGATTTTGAGAGAGAATGCTCTGTATGTGAAGGGATCAAAGAGTCTTTTTGGCGTACAGAGGATCTCATTTCTGGGATTCATTTTGTCCCCATCTGTTATTGAAATGGACCCGGTCAAGGTTCAGGCCATCTGTGATTGGGTCCAACCTACCTCATTAAAGGCTCTTCAAAGATTCTTGGGTTTTGCCAATTTTTATCGTAAATTTATTGGTAATTTCTCGGTTATTGTTAAACCATTGACTGATTTGACCAGAAAGGGTTCTGATGTGGTGAATTGGCCTCCTGAGGCAGTCTCTGCATTTCAGGAACTTAAGCAGAGATTCACTTCTGCTCCTGTTCTACGGCAGCCTGATGTTTCTCTGCCATTTCAGGTGGAGGTTGATGCCTCTGAAATTGGGGCAGGTGCCGTTTTATCCCAAAGAGATCCAGAGACCTCTAAAAGTAACCCTTGTGCCTTTTTCTCTCGAAAATTTTCTCCTACTGAACGTAATTATGACGTGGGTAATCGGGAGTTATTGGCCATGAAGTGGGCTTTTGAAGAGTGGAGACATTGGCTGGAGGGAGCCAAACATCAGGTGGTGGTCCTTACGGACCATAAGAATCTGGTTTATCTGGAATCTGCCAAGCG
>JARQOD010004773.1:0-52436 GCA_033576555.1 Oophaga sylvatica
CATTTCTGCTCTATACACTTTATGCCGTCTACGGCGCAGGGGTCCTCGGGTCTAACTTTCTGCTCTATACACTTATATGCCGTCTTACGTCGCAGGGGCCCCGGGGTCTCATTATTCTGCTCTATACACATATGCCGTCTACGTCGCAGGGGCCCCGGGGTCTCATTTCTGCTCTATACACTTGATGCAGTCTACGTCGCAGGGGCCCCGGGGTCTCATTTCTGCTCTATACACTTATATGCCGTCTAGTCGCAGGGGCCCCGGGGTCTCATTTCTGCTCTATACACTTGTATGCGTCTACGTCGTAGGGCCCCGGGTCTCTTTCTGCTCTATACAGTTATATGCCGTCTACGTCGCAGGGGCCCCTGGGTCTCATTTCTGCTCTATACACTTATATACAGTCTACGTCGCAGGGGCCCCGGGGTCTCATTTCTGATCTATACACTTATATGCCGTCTACGTCGCAGGGGCCCCGGGGTCTCATTTCTGCTCTATACACTTATATGCCGTCTGCGTCGCAGGGGCCCCGGGGTCTCATTTCTGCTCTATACTTATATGCCGTCTACGTGCGCACGGGCCCCGGGGTCTCATTTCTGCTCTATACACTTGTATGCCGTCTACGTCGCAGGGCCCGGGTGTCTCATTTCTGCCGGTCTATACAGTTCTATACAGTCTACGTCGCAGGGCTCCGGGGTCTCATTTCTGCTCTATACACTTAATGCCGTCACATCGCAGGGGCCCCGGGTCTCATTTCTGCTCTATAGACTTATATGCGTCTAGTCGCAGGGGCCCCGGGGTCTCATTTCTGCTCTATACACTTATATACAGTCTAACATCGCAGGGGCCCGCGGGTCTCATTTCTGCTCTATTACCTTATACATCTAACGTCGTCAGGGGCCCCGGGGTCTCATTTCTGCTCTATACACTTATATGTCGTCTACGTCGCAGGGGCCCCGGGGTCTCATTTCTGCTCTATAAACTTTATGCTGTCTACGTCGCAGGGGCCCCGGGGTTCTGTCTTTCAGTCTCTATACACTTGTACGGGCCGGTCTCATTTGCTCTATACATTATGCGTACCCGGCCGGTTATTCTGCTTATACATTATTCGTAGTCGAGGCCGGTCTCATTTTGTCTATACATATCGTACGCGCAGGCCCCGGTCCATCTGCTATCTTTATTACCGAGGGCCGGTTATTTTGCTCATACATTTCGTTATGCAGGCCCGGTCTATTTTGCATACCTTTATCGTTAGTCGAGGCCCGGTTCTTGCTCTATCTTTATCGTTACGGGGTTCTTTTGCTATAACTTTTCGTCACCGGCCGGTCTTGTCTACTATGCTCTCCAGGGCCGGTCTTTGCTATACTTTATCGTCGCGCGGCCGGTTCATTGCTCTCACTTTTGCCTCTAGCGGCCGGCCGTCTTACTTTTGTTACGCGCAGGGGCCCGGTCCATTCTGCTCTATACTAGTTAGTCGCAGGGCCGGTCCTTTTTATCTTTTCACGGGTCTATTTTGCTCTATACTTAGTCTAGTCGCAGGGGCCGGTCCTTGCCATACATTATACATCATGCAGGCCGGTTATTTCTGCTCTAACTATCGTTAGTGGGCCGGTCTATTTGTCTATCATATCGTTATCCAGAGGGGCCCCGGGGTCTCATTTCTGCTCTATACACTTATATGCGTCTACGTCGCAGGGGCCCCGGGGTCTCATTTCTGCTCTATACACTTTATACGTCTACGTCGCAGGGGGCCCGGGTCTCATTTCTGCTCTATACACTTATATGCCGTCTACATCCAGGGGCCCGGGGTCTCATTTCTGCTCTATACACTTATATGCCGTCTACGTCGCAGGGGCCCCGGGGTCTCATTTCTGCTCTATACACTTTATGCCGTCTACGTCGCAGGGGCCCCGGGTCTCATTTCTGCTCTATACACTTATATGCAGTCTACGTCGCAGGGGCCCCGGGGTCTCATTTCTGCTCCATACACTTATATGCCGTCTACGTCGCAGGGGCCCGGGGTCTCATTTCTGCTCTATACACTTTATATACAGTCTACGTCGCAGGGGCTCCGGGGTCTCTTTCTGCTCTATACATTATATGCCGTCTACGTCGCAGGGGCCCCGGGGTCTCATTTCTGCTCTATACACTTATATACAGTCTACGTCGCAGGGGCCCCGGGGTCTCCATTTCTGCTCTATACACTTTATGCCGTCTACGTCGCAGGGGCCCGGGGTCTCATTTCTGCTCTATATACTTATATCGTCTACGCCGCAGGGCCCTGGGGTCTCATTTCTGCTCTATACACTTATATGCCGTCTACGTCGCAGGGGCCCCGGGGTCTCATTTCTGCTCTATACACTTTATGCCATCTACGTCGCAGGGGCCCCGGGGTCTCATTTCTGCTCTATACATTTATGCGTTACGTCGCAGGGGCCCGGGTCTCATTTCTGCTCTATACACTTTATGCCGTCTACTGCAGGGCCGGGGTCTCATTTCTGCTCTATACACTTATATCGTCTACGTCGCAGGGGCCCCGGGGTCTCATTTCTGCTCTATACACTTATATACAGTCTACGTCGCAGGGGCCCCGGGGTCTCATTTCTGCTCTATACACTTATATGCCGTCTACGTCGCAGGGGCCCCGGGGTCTCATTTCTGCTCTATACACTTATATGCCGTCTACGTCGCAGGGGCCCCGGGGTCTCATTTCTGCTCTATACACTTTATGCGTCTACGTCGCAGGGGCCCCGGGGTCTCATTTCTGCTCTATACACTTATATGCCATCTACGTCGCAGGGGCCCCGGGGTCTCATTTCTGCTCTATACACTTTATGCGTATACGTCGCAGGGGCCCCGGGGTCTCATTTCTGCTCTATACACTTTATGCGTCTACGTCGCAGGGGCCCCGGGGTCTCATTTCTGCTCTATACACTTGTATACGGTCTACGTCCAGGGGCCCCGGGTCTCCTCATTTCTGCTCTATACACTGTATCGTCTACGTCGCAGGGGCCCGGGGTCTCATTTCTGCTCTATACACTTGTATGCCGTCTACGTCGCAGGGGCCCCGGGTCTCATTTCTGCTCTATACACTTATATCAGTCTACGTCGCAGGGGCCCGGGGTCTCATTTCTGCTCTATACACTTATATGCAGTCTACGTTGCAGGGGGCCCGGGGTCTCATTTCTGCTCTATAACTTATATACAGTCTACGCCGCAGGGGCCCTGGGGTCTCATTTCTGCTCTATACACTTATATGCCGTCTACGTCGCAGGGGCCCCGGGGTCTCATTTCTGCTCTATACATTATATGCCGTCTACGTCGCAGGGGCCCCGGGGTCTCATTTCTGCTCTATACACTTGTATGCCGTTACGTCGCAGGGGCCCGGGGTCTCATTTCTGCTCTATACACTTGTATGCGTATACGTCGCAGGGGCCCGGGGTCTCATTTCTGCTCTATACACTTGTATCAGTCTACGTCGCAGGGGCCCGGGTGGGTCTCATTTCTGCTCTATACACTTATACTGTCTACGTCGCAGGGGCCCCGGGGTCTCATTTCTGCTCTATACACTTTATGCCATCTACGTCGCAGGGGCCCCGGGGTCTCATTTCTGCTCTATACACTTATATGCCGTCTACGTCGCAGGGGCCCCGGGGTCTCATTTCTGCTCTATACACTTATATGCCGTCTACGTCGCAGGGGCCCCGGGGTCTCATTTCTGCTCTATACACTTATATGCCATCTACGTCGCAGGGGCCCCGGGGTCTCATTTCTGCTCTATACACTTGTATGCCGTATACGTCGCAGGGGCCCCGGGGTCTCATTTCTGCTCTATACACTTGTATGCCGTATACGTCGCAGGGGCCCCGGGGTCTCATTTCTGCTCTATACACTTGTATACAGTCTTCGTCGCAGGGGCCCCGGGGTCTCGTGGTCTCATTTCTGCTCTATACACTTGTATACAGTCTACGTCGCAGGGGCCCCGGGGTCTCATTTCTGCTCTATACACTTATATGCCGTCTACGTCGCAGGGGCCCCGGGGTCTAATTTCTGCTCTATACACTCTTCGATTGGGGCGTCTCCATCGGTCAATAATAAGATGATTCAATTATATATGATACACCAGTCATATTTAACCCCGTCACACCTCTCAGAATGGGTCGACTCCAGTCCTCGGACTGTTTGAGATGCCACTCAGCAGAGGCAGACTTTATTCATAGGGTGTGGAATTGTCCTATTATCCTCTCCGACTGGAGGGAGGTGACATCGTTACTGACTTCTCCAGTACAAATCCCGATTCCCCTTGGCCCGCTGGTCTGTTTATTTGGGGTGTTGGACGGGGAGATGTGGGGACACTATGCTAGAACTTTCTTGAGGGAGACACTTTCTGGCTAGAAAGATGCTGGTGCTGCGGTGGATGGTGGTGCGCATCCTTCTCTCAGACCATGGATTGAATTGGTAAATTCAGTGATACCATAGAATCCTAGAATGGTAGATGTTGTGAATCATAACAGTATCACCGGCCCAAACTGATAATTATATGGTACTCAACAGAAGGGAAAAATAGAAAAAAAAAATAAAATTCTGACAACTTCCTTTTTTCTTTTTCCTTTTACTGTTTGTTGCATTTTTTCCCTCTGTTTCCCTGAATGCTGAGGAGGATTTTTTTTTTTCTCTCAATGGAGTTTGCACAGTTGTCTGGCCGTGTGGATCAGCTTGCCACTGAAGTTCGGAGTATTGCTACCTATCTTGCTAGGTTGCCGGTTGTGGAACCTAGGATCCCCATGCCAGATTTATTTTTGGGGGATCGAGCTAAATTTCTGAATTTCAAAAATAACTGTAAGTAGTTTTTTGCCTTAAAACCTAAGTCCTTAGGGAACGCAGCACAGCAGGTTCAAATTGTCATCTCTCTCCTGCGCGGCGATCCTCAGGATTGGGCTTTTTCCCTGACACCTGGGGACCCTGTTTTGAGTAATGTTGATGCATTTTTTCTGCCTCTGGGGTTATTGTACGATGAACCTAATGTCACTGATCAAGCTGAAAAAACCTTGTTGGCATTAAATCAGGGGCTTGAGGACGCTGAGTTGTACTGTCAGAGGTTCCGAAAGTGGGCAGTCCTGACCAAATGGAATGATGATGCTTTGGCAGCCCTTTTTCGGAAGGGTCTGTCAGAGAATGTAAAAGATGTTATGGTGGGTTTCCCTGCTCCCTCTGGTCTCAATGATTCTATGTCATTAGCAATTCAAATTGACAGACGTTTGCGTGAGTGTAGAGGTATGCGTGGAATAGTGTTGCCTTGTGAACCAGCTTCTGAGTCCATGCAGTGTGGTGGAGTGGCTTCTGGGGCACAGCATCATGAGTTTCGAAAACGCAATGGGTTATGTTTCTACTGTGGTGACGCCTCTCATGCTATTTCAGTCTGCCCTAAGCGGGGAAGACGTTTTGCACGCTCAGTTGTCTTGGGTAGTGTTCAGACTAAATTTCTGTTGACTGTTACCCTGATTTGCTCCCTGTCCACATTTTCTGCTCAGGCTTTTGTTGATTCGGGAGCAGCTATTAACCTGATGGATTTTGATTTTGCTAAACGTTGTGGGTTTCTCTTGATACCCCTACGGAAGTCTATTCCCCTACTGGGGATTGATTCTACCCCTTTGGCTGAGAATAAACCCCAGTTCTCTACTCAGGTGATAATGAGGGTTGAACCTGATCATCAGGAGAGTTGCAAATTTTTGGTGCTGTATAATCTGCATGACATTATTGTACTGGGTTTCCCTTGGTTACAGTCTCATAATCCTGTTTTGGATTGGAAATCTGTGTCTGTGACCAGTTGGGGCTGCCAATGTGTTAATGCCAACACTCCTGTTTTTTCTGCCTCTCCCCAGGCTCAGGATGTTCCTGACTTTTTGACTGATTTTTCTGATGTGTTTAGCGAAAGTAAATCTGCATCCTTGCCCCCCCATAGGAGCTATGACTGCGCTATTGAATTAGTGCCTGGTAGTAAATTCCCTAAAGGTCGCCTTTTTAACTTGTCTGTACCTGAACATGACGCTATGCGGTCTTATATCAAGGAATCATTGGAGAAGGGTCATATCAGACCATCCTCTTCACTCTTGGGTGCCGGTTTTTTCTTTGTGGCCAAAAAGGATGGTTCATTAAGGCCGTGTATTGATTATCGTCTCTTGAATATCACTGTGAAATATCAATATCCGTTACCCTTGATTTCTGACCTGTTTTCCAGGGTGAAAAGTGCTACTTTGTTTACCAAGTTTGACCTCAGGGGGGCGTATAACCTTATTCGCATTAAGCACGGGGATGAATGGAAGACGGCGTTTAATACCCCAGAGGGGCATTTTGAGTACTAGTGATGCCCTTTGGGCTCACTAATGCTCCTTCCGTCTTCCAATCCTTCATGAATGACATTTTCAGGGATTTTGTGGATAAATTTCTGATTGTTTATTTGGATGATATCTTGATTTTTTCCAATGACTGGGACTCTCATGTGAAACATGTTCGAACTGTATTCCAGATTTTGAGAGAGAATGCTCTGTATGTGAAGGGATCAAAGTGTCTTTTTGGCGTACAGAGGATCTCATTTCTGGGATTCATTTTGTCTCCGTCTGTTATTGAAATGGACCCGGTCAAGGTTCAGGCCATCTGTGATTGGGTCCAACCTACTTCATTAAAGGCTCTTCAGAGATTCTTGGGTTTTGCCAATTTTTATCGTAAATTTATTGGTAATTTCTCTGTTATTGTTAAACCATTGACTGATTTGACCAAAAAGGGTTCTGATGTGGTGAATTGGCCTCCTGAGGCAGTCTCTGCGTTTCAGGAACTTAAGCAGAGATTCACTTCTGCTCCTGTTCTACGGCAGCCTGATGTTTCTCTGCCATTTCAGGTGGAGGTTGATGCCTCCGAAATTGGGGCAGGTGCCGTTTTGTCCCAAAGAGATCCAGAGACCTCTAAAAGTAACCCTTGTGCCTTTTTCTCTCGAAAATTTTCTCCAACTGAACGTAATTATGACGTGGGTAATCGGGAGTTATTGGCCATGAAGTGGGCTTTTGAAGAGTGGAGACATTGGCTGGAGGGAGCCAAACATCAGGTGGTGGTCCTCACGGACCATAAGAATCTGGTTTATCTGGAATCAGCCAAGCGACTTAATCGTAGACAGGCCAGGTGGGCCTTGTTTTTCACACGTTTTAATTTTGTGGTTTCCTTTCTTCCTGGCACTAAGAATGTTAAGGCGGATGCCCTCTCAAGGAGTTTCCTTGCGGACTCTCCTGAGTTATCTGATCCTGCTGTTATTTTGAAAGAGGGTGTAGTTCTTTCCGCCATCTCGCCCAATTTGAGACTGGCTCTGGAAGGGTGTCAGGAGGATAAACCCGAGCGCTGCCCTATTGGGAAATTGTTTGTCCCAGACCGGTGGAAAAAGAGTGTGATGTCTGAGATTCATTGTTCCGCGTTGGCCGGTCATCCCGGAATTTTTGGTACCAGAGACTTGGTTAGTCGGTCCTTTTGGTGGCCTACTTTGTCTCGTGACGTCAGGGAATTTGTGCAGTCCTGCGGGACTTGCTCTCGCTCCAAGCCTTGCTCTCGCTCTAGTGGTTTGTTGATGCCATTGCCTGTGCCCAAGAGACATGGACCCATATCTCTATGGATTTAATTTCCGACCTCCCTGTTTCTCAGAGAATGACCGTTATTTGGGTGATTTGTGATAGGTTTTCCAAAATGATACATCTTGTGCCATTACCTAAGTTGCCTTCCTCCTCTGAATTGGTGCCTTTGTTCCTTCAGCACGTGGTTCGGTTACACGGCATTCCTGAGAACATTGTGTCTGACAGAGGAGTCCAGTTTGTTTCCAGATTTTGGAGGACTTTTTGTTCTAAACTTGGTGTTCAATTGTCTTTCTCCTCGGCTTTTCATCCTCAGACCAATGGTCAAACTGAGAGAACAAACCAGACATTGGAGACTTATCTGAGATGCTTTGTGTCTGCTGATCAAGATGACTGGGTCTCTTTTTTGCCTTTGGCTGAGTTTGCTCTTAATAATAGGGCTAGCTCTGCCACTTTGATGTCTCCATTTTTCTGCAATTTTGGGTTTCACCCTCGATTTTCTTCGGGACAGATGGAGGCTTCTGTCTGTCCAGGTGTTGACTCTGTTGTGGAGAGTATGCAGCAGATTTGGGACCAGGTAGTGGAGAGGTTGTCCCTCTCTCAGGAGAGGGCCCAGCGGTTTGCAAACCGGCATAGGACTGATGGTCCTCGGTTTGAAGTGGGGGACTTGGTCTGGTTGTCCTCAAGAAATATCCCTATGAGAATTGCATCTCCTAAGTTTAAGCCTAGGT
The DNA here is from genome assembly GCA_033576555.1 of Oophaga sylvatica. Lineage (NCBI taxonomy): Eukaryota > Metazoa > Chordata > Amphibia > Anura > Dendrobatidae > Oophaga > Oophaga sylvatica. The sequence continues at coordinate 8,339 of JARQOD010004773.1, forward strand.
TCATTGGACCTTATAAGATCTTGGAGATTCTTAATCCTGTTTCCTATCATTTACTTCTTCCAGGGACATTTAAGATCCATAACGTGTTCCACAAGTCCTTATTGAAGAGGTTTGTCGAGCCAGTGGTTCTTATGGCTGCGCCTCCTGACCCTGTTTTGGTTGAGGGCAATCTGGAGTATGTGGTTGAGAAAATATTGGATTCTCGTTTTTCTAGACGGAAACTCCAGTATTTGGTTAAGTGGAGAGGTTATGGTCAGGAGGACAATTCTTGGGTGTTTGCTTCGGACATCCATGCTAGGAGACTTATCCGTGCGTATCACAGAGCTCATCCTGACCGACCTGGTTGCCCAAATGAGGGTTCAGTGAGCCTCCTCAAAGGGGGGGTACTGTTGTGAATGGGTTAGAAATGAATTCTGAGCAGAAGCTCCCTCTGGTGGTTACAAACAGTACTGAACCATTCAATGAGGATTGGCAATCAGGAGTTACAGACTGGTCTTATATAAGGGAGGTTCCCTCCCATCATGGTTGCCGGTGATCAATTGTTCTTGTCTCAACTGTGGTTCCTGGTTCACTTGGAAGCTTGCTGAGTCTTGCCTGCATCTTCTGCTATCAGATAAGATATTTTCTGCCTTTATTTTTGTGCTTGCTTTTTGCATTGTTCCCTGCACTTCTGTGGAGGTCAGCCAGGTCCCCTCCGGGGGCTTGTGCTCCTCTCAGTTTATCTGAGCCTCTGTTATTTGTTCATTTGCCTTTTCCAGTTTTTTCAGTGTCTGCGGCTTAGTTTTGTGACACCAGAGAACTAATTTAGGTGGTAGAGGTCATGTTATCTCAGGTGTTTTTGCAATTAGTAGAGTTGGTATTTTTTAGGGTTTTTTGGATTGCAGTAAGTGTCCTTCCTATCCTTTTCTGTCCAGATAGATTGGGCCCCAACCTTTGCTCATACTATTTTCTGTCTGTGTCTGTATTTCCTCTTGTCTAACCGCCATTACATGTTTGGGGGCTTCCTATGTTCTTTGGGGATCTGCTCCGGGGCAGATAGCTTTCCTCTTTCTATCTTTAGGTGTAGTTAACCTCTCAGGCTGTGACGAGGCGTCTAGGACCAACTTAGGAACGCTCCACGGCTGCCTTTAGTTGTGGTGGTTAGTCAGGGTACTGAAATCCAGTAGATTCCAACCTCTCTGGTGTATTGCCGTTTTTGCCTGCTCTCCTCAGCTACCAAATCATAACAGGTAGAGTTGGAAGCGGCCTCCTGGGTCATTTGGTCCAACCCCCTGCTCAAAGCAGGATTCACTAAATCATCCCAGACAGATGTCTGTCCAGCCTCTGTTTGAAGACTTCCATTGAAGGAGAACTCACCACGAACGTTATATCAGAACCGGGGCTGTCCAGGGAAGTTTGATAACATTTGGGATAGGTAAAAGTCCTCTCCTCGCACCATTCTAGTGCGTAGTGGTTCAGTACCACCATAAATACTATGGGTAAAATACTGTAGGCTATCTTATGGCATTGAATGGCTATTAATACTGTATAGATATGTTTGGCAGTGTGTTAGTGGTAGTTGTAGGATAATTAGATATGTAGTGTCATTTTGAGATGTATATTTCCAAATGGATATAAACAATATGTTTTGCTTATTTGTTGATTCGATTTATTAACACTGCAGCAATACTTGGACTTATGAGTTCAATAGTTGTACTAAGGACCTAACCTGTAAGGTTGTCTGGACAAATGCATGTATCACTTTGGCTGTATTCATGTGTGTATGTTTTATGTTTAATAAACAAATGTAAAAAAAAAAAGGATGACGTAGACTGTACAAAGAGGACGGCCTGGAGGACGTGACGCCCATGCATATACAACTACGTATTAAAGATGATGTAGAGGACGTGATGCCCGTGAGGATACAACTGTAGTCGGAGGACAACCTAGAGGACGTGACCCCCATACACATACAACTACGCACTGAGGATGATACAACTGTACCCGGAGGACAACCTAGAGGACGTGACCCCCATACACACACAACTACGCACTGAGGATGATACAACTGTACCCGGAGGACAACCTAGAGGACGTGACCCCCATACACATACAACTACGCACTGAGGATGATACAACTATACCCGGAGGACAACCTAGAGGACGTGACCCCCATACACATACAACTACGCACTGAGGATGATACAACTATACCCGGAGGACAACCTAGAGGACGTGACCCCCATACACATACAACTACGCACTGAGGATGATACAACTGTAGCCGGAGGACAACCTAGAGGATGTGACCCCATACACATACAGCTACGCACTGAGGATGATACAACTATACCCGGAGGACAACCTAAAGGACGTGACCCCCATACACATACAACTACGCACTGAGGATGATACAACTGTACCCGGAGGACAACCTAGAGGACGTGACCCCCATACACACACAACTACGCACTGAGGATGATACAACTGTACCCGGAGGACAACCTAGAGGACGTGACCCCCATACACATACAACTACGCACTGAGGATGATACAACTATACCCGGAGGACAACCTAGAGGACGCGACCCCTATACACATACAACTACGCACTGAGGATGATACAACTGTACCCGGAGGACAACCTAGAGGACGTGACCCCCATACACATACAACTACGCACTGAGGATGATACAACTATACCCGGAGGACAACCTAGAGGACGCGACCCCCATACACATACAACTACGCACTGAGGATGATACAACTGTACCCGGAGGACAACCTAGAGGACGTGACCCCCATACACATACAACTACGCACTGAGGATGATACAACTGTACCCGGAGGACAACCTAGAGGACATGACCCCCATACACATACAACTACGCACTGAGCATGATACAACTATACCCGGAGGACAACCTAGAGGACGTGACCCCCATACACATACAACTACGCACTGAGGATGATACAACTGTACCGGAGGACAACCTAGAGGATGTGACCCCATACACATACAACTACGCACTGAGGATGATACAACTATACCCGGAGGACAACCTAGAGGACGTGACCCCCATACACATACAACTACGCACTGAGGATGATACAACTGTACCCGGAGGACAACCTAGAGGACGTGACCCCCATACACATACAACACGCACTGAGGATGATGCAGATGACGTGATGCCCATAGAGATACATATGGCACACGGAGGACAACGTAGAGGACGTGAACCCCTGTACAGATACAACTGCACACTAAGGACGATGTAGAGGACATGATGCATGTACAGACACAACCCGCACATGGAGGCCGACGTAGAGGACGTGTGACAGCCGTAGAGATGCAACCGTACATAGAGGAGAACGTAGAGCACATGATGCCCGCACAGATACAACCACACATGGAGGATGACAGAGGTCATGACCCCAGTGCAGATACAACCGCACATGGAGGACGACGTAGAGGACGTGTGACCCACGTACAGACAACACTGAACAGCAAGATTCATCTCTCTTTGTCTCTCACCCAGTGGATTATAATCCAGATTTAGGGTCCGGACTTGTGAACTGTGAGCCACAGCCACGGCCAGACGAGCCCAACCTGTGCAAGAAATCCCAGGGTTGGCAGAAAGAGTCAGCTCCCGAAGACCTAAAACCAGAGACAGCATACGTCATCTGTACATCAATGTCCAACTATACACCTTGCAATAACATAGGACTGTGGCACCACCAAAGACCTACAGAGAAAGGACGCCTCACCTGGCTTAGCCCCATCAGGGGGAAGGAGGCTGCAGATCAGTCCGATTCCTTCATCACCGAGCATGCAATCCCCAAGGTCCAGAGACAACAGAGCAGGGTGGCTGGCCAGAGCGGGGTTAAGGAGGGACAGACCAGTGTCTGTAAGGGGGTTGCCATGCAGGCTACAGAGAGGACAGAAAATGGAAATAATTATTAGGCGAGCTTCCTGACACTCCTCACTAGAGCCTAATACTTACAAGAGGGACTGCAGGGAACGGTTCCGGTGGAGACTTTGTGCCAGCTGCTGGACCCGGGCTGTGCTGGACACGACCCCAAGGTTAAGATTCAGCTGCACCAGGGAAGGGGACTCGGACACACCCTGACACAGCCGGGTAAAGTCTCTGTCCGAGAGGTGACATCCGCGCAGGGAGAGGAGACGAACTGTGCCCTCCACCAGGCCCTCGCACACCCCCTTCACCTCTGCACTGGAGAGGGTTTCTCCTGACATCTGAATGGAGCCCGGTAACATGCTGTGTATTCGAGGACAACCCCACGAAGCCGATGACTGCGGGGTACCAGAAGCGAGAGTCAAACCGCCTACAGGAAGAGAAGAGTGACACTGAATCCAGCGTTATGTACAAGAAGCTGCCCGAAAAGGGGTGGATGATCCAGAGACCGACCTGTACATACTCCATATTATGAGCACAGAGACCTGCAACACACTGGGGACAGACAGGGTGTAAATGCCAGAGCGCAGGGGTGGAGGAACAAAGGAACCGCACCCCAAGGACGACGCAGAGGATGTGTGGCTTCTGGACAGATACAACCGCACTCCAAGGACGACGCGGAGGATGTGTGGCCTCTGGACAGATACAACCGCACCCCAAGGACGACGCGGAGGATGTGTGGCCTCTGGACAGATACAACCGCACCCCAAGGACGACGCGGAGGATGTGTGGCCTCTGGACAGATACAACCGCACCCCAAGGACGACGCAGAGGATGTGTGGCTTCTGGACAGATACAACCGCACTCCAAGGACGACGCGGAGGATGTGTGGCTTCTGGACAGATACAACCACGCTCCAAGGACGACGCGGAGGATGTGTGGCCTCTGGACAGATACAACCGCACCCCAAGGACGACGCGGAGGATGTGTGGCCTCTGGACAGATACAACCGCACTCCAAGGACGACACACAGGATGTGTGGCCTCTGGATAGATACAACCACACTCCAAGGACGACGTGGAGGATGTGTGGCCTCTGGACAGATACAAGCGCACCCCAAGGACGACGCGGAGGATGTGTGGCCTCCGGACAGATACAACCGCACCCCAAGGACGACGCGGAGGATGTGTGGCCTCTGGACAGATACAACTGCACCCCAAGGACGACGCGGAGGATGTGTGGCCTCTGGACAGATACAACCGCACTCCAAGGACGACGAGGAGGATGTGTGGCCTCTGGACAGATACAACCGCACTCCAAGGACGACACACAGGATGTGTGGCCTCTGGATAGATACAACCGCACCCCAAGGACGACGTGGAGGATGTGTGGCCTCTGGACAGATACAACCGCGCTCCAAGGACGACATGGAGGATATGTGGCCTCTGGAGAGATACAACCGCACTCCAAGGACGATGCGGAGGATGTGTGGCCTCTGGATAGATACAACCGCACCCCAAGGATGATGCGGAGGATGTGTAGCCTCTGGAGAGATACAACCGCACCCCAAGAACGACGCGGAGGATGTGTGGCCTCTGGACAGATACAACCGCGCTCCAAGGACGACGTGGAGGATGTGTGGCCTCTGGAGAGATACAACCGCACCCCAAGGACGACGTGGAGGATGTGTGGCCTCTGGATAGATACAACCGCACCCCAAGGACGGCGTGGAGGATGTGTGGCCTCTGGATAGATACAACCGCACCCCAAGGACGACACGGAGAATGTGTGGCCTCTGGATAGATACAACCGTACCCCAAGGACGACAAGGAGAATGTGAGGCCTTTGGAGAGATACAACCGCACCCCAAGGATGACACGGAGAATGTGTGGCCTCTGGAGAGATACAACCGCATTCCAAGGACGACACGGAGAATGTACACACGTGGTCAAAATTGTTGGGACCCCTCGTTTAATGACAGAAAAACCCACAATGGTGACAGAAATAACTTGAATCTGACAAAAGTAATAAATAAAAAATTAATGAAAATTAACAAATGAAAGTCAGACATTGCTTTTCAGATTCCACAGAATGTAAAAAATAAACCTCATGAAATAGGCCTGGACAGAAATGATGGTTCCTTAACTTAATATTTTGTTGCACAACCTTTTGAGGCAATCACTGCAATCAAACGATTCCTGTAAGTGTCAATGAGACTTCTGCTCCTCTCGACAGGTATTTTGGCCCACTCCTCAACAGCAAACTGCTCCCGTTGTCAGTGTTTGAAGGTTGCCTTTCCAGACGGCATGTTTCAGCTCTTTCCAAAGATGCTCAAAAGGATTTAGGTCAGGGCCCATAGAAGGCCACTTCAGAATAGTCCAATGTTTTCCTCTTAGCCATTCTTGGGTGTTTTTAGCTGTGTGTTTTGTGTCACTATCCTGTTGCAAGACCCATGACTTGCGACTGAGACCAAGCTTTCTGACACTGGGCAGCACATTTCTCTCTAGAATCCCTTGATAGTCTTGAGATTTCATTGTACCCTGCACAGATTCTAGACACCCTGTGCCAGATGCAGCAAAGCAGCCCCAGAACATAACAGAGCCTCCTCCATGTTTCACAGTAGGGACAGTGTTCTTTTCTTGATGTGCTTCATTTTTCCGTCTGTGAACATAGAGCTGATGTGCCTTACCAAAAAGTTCCATGTTTGTCTCATCTGTCCATAGGACGTTCTCCCAGAAGTTTTGTGGCTTGTCAATATGTAGTTTGGCAAATTCCAGTCTGGGTTTTTTATGATTTTTTTCAACAATGATGTCCTCCTTGGTCGTCTCCCATGAAGTCCACTTTGGCTCATACAACGATGGATGGTGCGATCTGACACTGATGTTCCTTGAGCTTGAAGTTCACCTTTAATCTGTTTAGAAGTTTTTCTGGGCTCTTTTGTTACCATTCATATTATCCGTCTCTTTGATTTGTCATCAATTTTCCTCATGTGGCCACGTGCAGGGAGGTTGGTTACAGTCCCATGGAGCTTAAATTTCTGAATAATATGTGCAACTGTAGTCACAGGAACATCAAGCTGCTTGGAGATGGTCTTATAACTTTTACCTGTAACATGTTTGTCTATAACTTTCTTTCTAATCTCCTGAGACAACTCTTTCCTTCGCTTCCTCTGGTCCATGTTGAGTGTGATACACACCATATCACCAAACAGCACAGTGAGTATCTGTAGCCTCTATACAGGCCACTTACTGACTCCAAGATTGTAGACACCTGTGATGCTAATTAGTGGACACACCGAGATTTATCATGTCCCTTTTGTCACATTATTTTCTGGGGTGCCATAATTTCTGTCCAGGCCGATTTCATGAGGTTTATTTTTTACATTCTGTGGAAGCTGAAGAGCAATGTCTGACTTTCATATCTTCATTTTTATAGATTTTTTATTTATTATTACTTTTGTCAGATTCAAGTTATTTCTGTCACCATTGTGGGTTTTTCTTGTCATTAAACGAGGGGCACCAACAATTTTGACCACGTGTTTATGACCTCTGGACAGACACAACCGCACTCCAAGGACGACACGGAGGATGTATGACCTCTACACAGATACAGTCATGGCCAAAAGTGTTGGCACCCTTGAAATTGTTCCGGTAAATGAACAATGTTTACAATTACACATTTTGTTATACACAGGTTTATTTCCTTTGTGTGTTTTGGAACAACACAAAAAAGAAAAAAACAGGCAATTTGGACATAATTTCACATAAAACCCCAAATATGGGGCAGACAAAATTGTTGGCACCTTTCCAAAATGGTGAGTAAACAACTTTGTTTCCAGCATGTGATGCTTGTTCAGACTCAACTGTGGAAGTAACAGGTGTGGGCAACATGAAAATCACACCTGAAACCAGATAAAAATAGAAGTTGCCTCAATCTTTCCATTGTGTGTCCGTGTGTGTCACACTAAGCATGGAACAGAAAGAGGAGAAGAGAACTGTCTGAGGACCTGAGAACCAAAATTGTTGAACAATATCAACAATCTCAAGGTTACAAGTCCATCTACAGAGATCTTGAGGTTCGTTTGTGCACGGTTGGCAACATAAGCAAGACGTTTACAACCCATGGCAATGTAGCTAATCTCCCTGGACGGACGTGGACAGTAGATAATTGAGGAAAGGTTGTACCCCCTTGATAGTCTGGATGGCGGATAAGCCGCCGCAATCAAATTCCAAAGAAATTCAAGTTGTCTGCAGGCTCAGGGGACATCAGTGTCAGCGCGAACTATCCGTCCACATGTGAATGTTTGCTATGGCAGGAGACCCCGGAGGACTCCACTGCTGACACAGAGACATAAAAAAAGCTAGACTTCAGTTTAGCAAAATGTATGTAAGTAACCAAAATCCTTCTGGAAAAGCATTTTGATGGACAGATGGGACCAAGATAGGGCTTTTTGATAAAGCACACCATTCTACTGTTTACCAACAACTGAATAAGGCCTACAAGGAAAAGAACACAGTACCTATAGTCAGATATGGTAGAAGGACAGATGTTTTAGGGTTGTTTGGCAGGCTCTGGGTGGCATCACTGTGTGACAAGGCATCATGAAATTTGAAGATTACCAAAGGATTTTGGGTGGCAATGTAGCGCCCAGTGTCAGACAGCTGGGTGTGCATCTTAGGTCATGGGTCTTGCAGCAGGACAATGACCCCAAACATACTTCAAGAAGCCCCCAGAAATGGAAGGAAACAAAGTGGTGGAGAGTCTGAAGTGACAGGAATAAGTCCAGATCTAAATCCCATTGATCACCTATAGAGAGAACTTACACTCGCTGTTGGGAGAAGGCGAATTCACGAGACCGGGAGCAGATTACAAAAGAAGTCGCCCAAAATTCCAGCTGAGAGGATAAAGTAGCTCGTGGATGGTTACACTATGTAACACAATTTTTGTTCCTGGCTTCCAAGTGTAATATTTCAACTGCTTATATTTAAAGACTATGGAAAAACAACTACATTCAGCACAAACTTTGATTTTATGACCACAGGCCAGAAAAATGTCATATTTATTGTGTCAAAAAAAGGAAATTATTATATTTACCTTCATGCGGTCTGATAAAAAACAGCACTTGCATGGTAAATAGACAATCAGTCCAAATTCACTCAAAAAAGGCTGCAAATTGCTTTCTCGAAGAAGCCCCCAAATGTGGTCCCCTATCATGTTTTCGTTATACTGTCCTTGGTAACGACGTTCAAAGTCCAATATATCTTGATGAAAGCGCTCGCCTTGCTCCTCTGTGTAAGCTCCCATGTTTTTCTTGAAGTTGTTAAGATGAGTGTCAGGGATATGGACTTAGAGACATTCTGCATCCTATTATGGCGTAATTCTTTATGAGAGTCTGAAGCAACTGCACATAGTTTTCAGCCTTGCGATTACCCAGGAAGCCATGAACCACTGCAACAAAACTGTTCCAGGCCGCTTTCTCTGTCCTGTTCAGACTGCAGAGACCCATGTGACGTAAACAGTGCCTTCCCGCCTCCCACCAATCCCGTAATAAAAAACACTGACAGGCCTGCATGGGTTGAACAGGTCGGTCACAGTTTATTAAAATTACAAGCAGAGAGGGGCAAATACGATCCGCAACGGACTCATCGCTGAAGGTCCCGTCACCGACTGCTGGCGAGCAAGCAGATGAGAGGTTACGAACCTTTGCCCCCCCTCTACACTACCGCTGTGATGTAATAACAATAATAACAGCGTGAATAATCATTTTGAAATTTTTTTAAAATATTTTAAACAATAGTCGCGCAGTACATCCGCAACTCTATAAGGGAGGGAGGGTGGGACAAAAGCTTACAAGGGTCAGCTGGGGGGAAAGAGGAAGTCGTCGACCCTAGCACCTGAATTTAACCCCTGAGGGTGTGGCCGGACGCCCCTTCCTCTTTCTTCCCGTTGGCATTATTATGGCATCACCTGGGGAGTAGTGGAGGGGGAGGCACTGCACAGAGTTCCTTTCTAGCTTATTATCCAGGGGCTCTACAGTCAGCAGCACATTCCCTACACGGTGCCGTGCCTGCCAGCAGCTTGGCGAACTCGTCACATCCTATGATCTTCATGATTTGCGGTCCGACGAAGATACCAGCCTTGACTTTTGCCTCGGACAGCTTTGGAAAGAGACCTTGGAGGTACTTGAAAGCTGCTGACTCCTTGTCAAGAGCCGTGACAAATTGCTTGATGAGGCCTAACTTGATATGCAGTGGTGGCATCAGCACCTTCAGAGGTTTTTCCGTCAATATGGCCGTGCAAAGGCTTATTTTTTGCGGGACGAGTTGCACTTTTGAACGACATCATTGGTTTTACATGTCGTTTACTGGAAAACGGGAAAAAATTCCAAGTGTGGTGAAATTGCAAAAAAAAGTCCAATCCCAGTTTTTTGTTTGGCTTTTTTGCTAGGTTCACTAAATGCTAAAACTGAGCTGCCATTATGATCCTCCAGGTCATTACGAGTTCAGACACCAAACATGTCTCAGTTTCTGTATTATCTAAGTGGTGAAAAAAATTTCCAAAGTTTGCTAAAAAAAAATAAAAACAAATAAAATTGTGCCATTTTCAGATACTCGTAGCGTCTCCATTTTTCGTGATCTCGGGTCGGGTGAGGGTGTATTTTTTTTTGCGTCGAGCTGACTTTTTAATGACACCATAATGGTGCAGATACGATCTTTTGATCCCCCATTATTGCATTTTAATGCAATGTCGTGGCGACCAAAAAAACGTAATTCTGGCGGTTTGACTTTTTTTGTTGCCACGGCGTTTAGCGATCAGGTTAATCCTTGTTTTATATTGATACAAAGGGCGATTCTGAACGCGGCGATACCTAATATGTGCATGTGTGATTTTTTTTTATTGTCTTATTTTGAATGTTTCCCCGAAAACAGACAAATTTCACAATTTCATTGTCCCGATCACAAGAGCAAAGTTTAAGTGGAACAACTATTTCTATCAGTTTTAGGCATCGCGGTCAGGAAAGCCGGGAGCAAAACACACAAACAAACGGGTCACACAGCGTTACAGGAAGCGACTGATCGCAGATATCTAGTCCTAAGGGCATGACCAAACACTAAGGGGGGCGCCAACAATTCTGTCCGGACCATTTTTGGGGGCTTTGTGTGAAATTACGTCCAATTTGCCTTTTTTTATCACTTTTTTTTGTTGTTCCAATAAACACAAAGGAAATAAACCAGAGAATAAGAAAACAAAGGAAAGTGAGAACGTTCTGGGAGAAATAACACCGAGGGGAAAGACAGCCGTACAGGGTCAGCAAGGGGAGGACAGCCCAGGGAGGGGGAACCCAGCCGTACAGGGGCAGCAAGGGGAGGACAGCCCAGGGAGGGGGGAACCCAGCCGTACAGGGCAGCAAGGGGAGGGCAGCCCGGGGGGGAGCCAGCCGTACAGGGGCAGCAAGGGGAGGACAGCCCAGGGAGGGGGGAAAACAGCCGTACAGGGCAGCAAGGGGAGGGCAGCCCGGGGGGGGAGCCAGCCGTACAGGGGCAGCAAGGGGAGGACAGCCCAGGGAAGGGGGAACCCAGCCGTACAGGGGCAGCAAGGGGAGGGCAGCCCGGGGGGGGGGGAGCCAGCCGTACAGGGGCAGCAAGGGGAGGACAGCCCAGGAGGAGGGGAGACAGCCGTACAGTGATAGCTGGGGGAGGATAGCCCGGAGGGGGGAAGACAGCGTACAGGGGCAGCAAGGGGGGGACAGCCTGGGGGGAAACAGCAGTACAGCGGTAGCAAGGGGAGGGCAGCCCGGGGGGGGGTACAGCCGTACAGGGGTAGCAGGGTGAGGACAGCCCGAGGGGGGGAAGACAGCCGTACACAGGGGCAGCAAGGGGAGGACAGCCCGAGGGGGGGGTAGACAGCCGTACAGGGGCAGCAAGGGGAGGACAGCCCAGGGAGGAGGGAAGACAGCCGTACAGTGGTAGCTGGGGTAGGATAGCCCGGGGTGGGGGGAAGACAGCCTTACAGGGGCAGCAAGGGGAGGACAGCCCGGAGGGGGGGGTAGACAACCGTACAGGGGCAGCAAGGGGAGGGCAGCCCGGGGGGGGGAACCCAGCCGTACAGGGGCAGCAAGGGGAGGGCAGCCCGGGGGGGAAAGACAGCCGTACAGGGGCAGCAAGGGGAGGGCAGCCTGGAGGGGGGGTAGACAGCCATACAGGCGCAGCAAGGGGAGGGCAGCCCGGGGGGAAAGACAGCCGTACAGGGGCAGCAAGGGGAGGGCAGCCTGGGGGGGGAAGACAGCCGTACAGGGGCAGCAAGGGGATTGCAGCCCGGGGGAGGAAACAGCAGTACAGGGGCAGCAAGGGGAGGACAGCCCAGGGAGGAGGGGAGACAGCCGTACAGTGGTAGCTGGGGAGGATAGCCCGAGGGGGGGGAAGACAGCCGTACAGGGGCAGCAAGGGGAGGACAGCCCGGAGGGGGGGTAGACAGCCATACAGGGGCAGCAAGGGGAGGACAGCCCAGGGAGGAGGGAAGACAGCCGTACAGTGATAGCTGGGGGAGGATAGCCCGGAGGGGGGGAAGACAGCGTACAGGGGCAGCAAGGGCGGACAGCCTGGGGGGGAAACAGCAGTACAGAGGTAGCAAGGGGAGGGCAGCCCGGGGGGGGTACAGCCGTACAGGGGTAGCAGGGTGAGGACAGCCCGGGGGGGGGGGAAAGACAGCCGTACAGGGGCAGCAAGGGGAGGACAGCCCGAGGGGGGGGGGGTAGACAGCCGTACAGGGGCAGCAAGGGGAGGACAGCCCAGGGAGGAGGGAAGACAGCCGTACAGTGGTAGCTGGGGTAGGATAGCCCGGGGTGGGGGGAAGACAGCCTTACAGGGGCAGCAAGGGGAGGACAGCCCGGAGGGGGGGGTAGACAGCCGTACAGGGGCAGCAAGGGGAGGGCAGCCCGGGGGGGGGAGAGACAGCCGTACAGGGGCAGCAAGGGGAGGACAGCCCGGGGGGGAACCCAGCCGTACAGGGGCAGCAAGGGGAGGGCAGCCCGGGGAGGAAACAGCAGTACAGGGGCAGCAAGGGGAGGACAGCCCGGAGGGGGGGTAGACAGCCGTACAGGGGCAGCAAGGGGAGGACAGCCCAGGGAGGAGGGGAGACAGCCGTACAGTGGTAGCTGGGGGAGGATAGCCCGAGGGGGGGGGAAGACAGCCGTACAGGGGCAGCAAGGGGAGGACAGCTCGGAGGGGGGGGTAGACAGCCATACAGGGGCAGCAAGGGGAGGACAGCCCAGGGAGGAGGAGAGACAGCGTACAGGGGCAGCAAGGGGGGGACAGCCTGGGGGGGGAAACAGCAGTACAGCGGTAGCAAGGGGAGGGCAGCCCGGGGGAGGGTACAGCCGAACAGGGGCAGCAATGGGAGGACAGCCCGGGGGGAAAGACAGCCGTACAGGGGCAGCAAGGGGAGGGCAGCCCGGGGGGGGGGAGACAGCCGTACAGGGGCAGCAAGGGGAGGGCAGCCCGGGGGAGGAAACAGCAGTACAGGGGCAGCAAGGGGAGGACAGCCCAGGGAGGAGGGGAGACAGCCGTACAGTGGTAGCTGGGGGAGGATAGCCTGAGGGGGGGGGAAGACAGCCGTACAGGGGCAGCAAGGGGAGGACAGCCCGGAGGGGGGGGTAGACAGCCATACAGGGGCAGCAAGGGGAGGACAGCCCAGGGAGGAGGGGAGACAGCCGTACAGTGAATAGCTGGGGAGGATAGCCCGGGGGGGGAAGACAGCGTACAGGGGCAGCAAGAGGGGGACAGCCTGGGGGGGGAAATAGCAGTACACGGTAGCAAGGGGAGGGCAGCCCGGGGGGGGTACAGCCGTACAGGGGTAGCAGGGTGAGGACAGCCCGGAGGGGGGAAGACAGCCGTACAGGGGCAGCAAGGGGAGGACAGCCCGGGGGGGGGGGGAAGACAGCCGTACAGGGGCAGCAAGGGGAGGACAGCCCGAGGGGGGGTAGACAGCCGTACAGGGGTAGCAGGGTGAGGACAGCCCGGGGGTGGGGGGAAAACAGCCGTACAGGGGCAGCAAGGGAAGGACAGCCCGTGGGGGGGGGTAGACAGCCGTACAGGGGCAGCAAGGGGAGGACAGCCCAGGGAGGAGGGAGGCCAGCCGTACAGTGGTAGCTGGGGTAGGATAGCCCAGGGGTGGGGGGAAGACAGCCTTACAGGGGCAGCAAGGGGAGGACAGCCCGGAGGGGGGGGTAGACAGCCGTACGGGGGGGGGGAGACAGCCATACAGGGGCAGCAAGGGGAGGACAGCACGGGGGGGGAACCCAGCCATACAGGGGCAGCAAGGGGAGGGCAGCCCGGGGGAGGAAACAGCAGTACAGGGGCAGCAAGGGGAGGACAGCCCGGAGGGGGGGGTAGACAGCTGAACAGGGGCAGCAAGGGGAGGACAGCCCAGGGAGGAGGGGGACAGCCGTACAGTGGTAGCTGGGGGAGGATAGCCCGGGGGGGGGGGAAGACAGCCGTACAGGGGCAGCAAGGGGGAGGACAGCCCGGAGGGGGGGGTAGACAGCCATACAGGGGCAGCAAGGGGAGGACAGCCCAGGGAGGAGGGGAGACAGCCGTACAGTGATAGCTGGGGGAGGATAGCCCGGGGGGAAGACAGCGTACAGGGGAAGCAAGGGGGGGACAGCCTGGGGGGGGAAACAGCAGTACAGCGGTAGCAAGGGGGAGGCAGCCCGAGGGGGGGGTACAGCCGTACAGGGGTAGCAGGGTGAGGACAGCGCGGGGGGGGGTACAGCCGTACAGGGGCAGCAAGGGGAGGACAGCCCGAGGGGGGGGGTAGACAGCCGTACAGGGGCAGCAAGGGGAGGACAGCCCGGGGGGGGAACCCAGCCGTACAGGGGCAGCAAGGGGAGGGCAGCCCGGGGGAGGAAACAGCAGTACAGGGGCAGCAAGGGGAGGACAGCCCAGAGGGGGGGGTAGACAGCCGTACAGGGGCAGCAAGGGGAGGACAGCCCAGGGAGGAGGGGAGACAGCCGTACAGTGGTAGCTGGGGAGGATAGCCCGAGGGGGGGGAAGACAGCCGTACAGGGGCAGCAAGGGGAGGACAGCTCGGAGGGGGGGGGTAGATAGCCATACAGGGGCAGCAAGGGGAGGACAGCCCAGGGAGGAGGAGAGACAGCGTACAGGGGCAGCAAGGAGGGGACAGCCTGGGGGGGAAACAGCAGTACAGCGGTAGCAAGGGGAGGGCAGCCCGGGGGGGGGGAGACAGCCGTACAGGGGCAGCAAGGGGAGGGCAGCCCGGGGGAGGAGACAGCCGTACAGTGGTAGCTGGGGGAGGATAGCCCGAGGGGGGGAAGACAGCCGTACAGGGGCAGCAAGGGGAGGACAGCTCGGAGGGGGGGGGTAGACAGCCATACAGGGGCAGCAAAGGGAGGACAGCCCAGGGAGGAGGAGAGACAGCCGTACAGGGGCAGCAAGGGGAGGGCAGCCCGGGGGGGGGAGACAGCCGTACAGGGGCAGCAAGGGGAGGGCAGCCCGGGGGGGGGAGACAGCCGTACAGGGGCAGCAAGGGGAGGGCAGCCCGGGGAGGAAACAGCAGTACAGGGGCAGCAAGGGGAGGACAGCCCAGAGAGGAGGGGAGACAGCCGTACAGTGGTAGCTGGGGGAGGATAGCCCGAGGGGGGGGAAGACAGCCGTACAGGGGCAGCAAGGGGAGGACAGCTCGGAGGGGGGGGTAGACAGCCATACAGGGGCAGCAAGGGGAGGACAGCCCAGGGAGGAGGAGAGACAGCGTACAGGGGCAGCAAGGAGGGGACAGCCTGGGGGGGAAACAGCAGTACAGCGGTAGCAAGGGGAGGGCAGCCCGGGGGGGGGGTACAGCAGCAATGGGAGGACAGCCCGGGGGGGAAAGACAGCCGTACAGGGGCAGCAAGGGGAGGGCAGCCCGGGGGGGGGAGACAGCCGTACAGGGGCAGCAAGGGGAGGGCAGCCCGGGGGAGGAAACAGCAGTACAGGGGCAGCAAGGGGAGGACAGCCCAGGGAGGAGGGGAGACAGCCGTACAGTGGTAGCTGGGGGAGGATAGCCCGAGGGGGGGGAAGACAGCCGTACAGGGGAGGACAGCCCGGAGGGGGGGGTAGACAGCCATACAGGGGCAGCAAGGGGAGGACAGCCCAGGGAGGAGGAGAGACAGCCGTACAGTGATAGCTGGGGGAGGATAGCCCGGGGGGGGAAGACAGCGTACAGGGGCAGCAAGAGGGGGACAGCCTGTGGGGGAAACAGCAGTACAGCGGTAGCAAGGGGAGGGCAGCCCGGGGGGGTACAGCCGTACAGGGGTAGCAGGGAGAGGACAGCCCGGGGGGGGGAAGACAGCCTTACAGGGCAGCAAGGGGAGGACAGCCCGGGGGGGGGTGGGGAGACAGCCGTACAGGGGCAGCAAGGGGAGGACAGCCCGAGGGGGGGGGATAGACAGCCGTACAGGGGTAGCAGGGTGAGGACAGCCCGGGGGTGGGGGGAAAACAGCCGTATAGGGGCAGCAAGGGAAGGACAGCCCGAGGGGGGGGTAGACAGCCGTACAGGGGCAGCAAGGGGAGGACAGCCCAGGGAGGAGGGAGGACAGCCGTACAGTGGTAGCTGGGGTAGGATAGCCCAGGGGTGGGGGGAAGACAGCCTTACAGGGGCAGCAAGGGGAGGACAGCCCGGAGGGGGGTAGACAGCCGTACAGGGGGGGGAGACAGCCATACAGGGGCAGCAAGGGGAGGACAGCACGGGGGGGGGAACCCAGCCGTACAGGGGCAGCAAGGGGAGGGCAGCCCGGGGGAGGAAACAGCAGTACAGGGGCAGCAAGGGGAGGACAGCCCGGAGGGGGGGTAGACAGCTGAACAGGGGCAGCAAGGGGAGGACAGCCCAGGGAGGAGGGGAGACAGCCGTACAGTGGTAGCTGGGGGAGGATAGCCCGAGGGGGGGGAAGACAGCCGTACAGGGGCAGCAAGGGGAGGACAGCCCGGAGGGGGGTAGACAGCCATACAGGGGCAGCAAGGGGAGGACAGCCCAGGGAGGAGGGGAGACAGCCGTACAGTGATAGCTAGGGGAGGATAGCCCGG
This sequence comes from Oophaga sylvatica, assembly GCA_033576555.1. Taxonomy (NCBI): domain Eukaryota; kingdom Metazoa; phylum Chordata; class Amphibia; order Anura; family Dendrobatidae; genus Oophaga; species Oophaga sylvatica. Next base: position 25,311 of record JARQOD010004773.1, read on the forward strand.
GGGAAGACAGCGTACAGGGGAAGCAAGGGGGGGACAGCCTGGGGGGGGAAACAGCAGTACAGCGGTAGCAGGGGGAGGGCAGCCCGAGGGGGGGGGGTACAGCCGTACAGGGGTAGCAGGGTGAGGACAGCCCGGGGGGGGGTAGACAGCCGTACAGGGGCAGCAAGGGGAGGACAGCCCAGGGAGGAGGGAAGACAGCAGTACAGTGGTAGCTGGGGTAGGATAGCCCGGGGGTGGGGGGAAGACAGCCTTACAGGGGCAGCAAGGGGAGGACAGCCCCGAGGGGGGGGTAGACAGTCGTACAGGGGCAGCAAGGGGAGGACAGCCCAGGGAGGAGGGGAGACAGCCTTACAGAGGTAGCTGGGGGAGGATAGCCCGGGGGGGGGAGACAGCCGTACAGGGGCAGCAAGGGGAGGACAGCCCGGAGGGGGGGGGGATAGCCGTACAGGGGCAGCAAGAGGACAGCCCATGGAGGGGGGAGGAAGACAGCCGTACAGGGGCAGCAAGGGTAGGACAGCCCGGGGGAGGTGGGAAAGACAGCCAAACAGGGGTAGCAAGGGGAGGACAGCCCGGGGGGGGGAAGACAGCCCTTGTTAAATATTAATTATTGGTTATGGATTTATTCGTTATACACTCAATTCTGTACTGAGTACATGGATTTTCAGCTGACATTACATATGCTATTTCTGTATGGTAGAGTGTCATCTCCATATACAGAGATCACGTGATCTAAGGGACATATATATAATGGCTACACGAAGGGAGGGGGGGGCTCTTGCTCGCTCACTCACTCCACAGACACATGGGACAAGAACTATGATGAATGAACAGCCAGCTGCCATGTAACCACGTGTTGTTTCCCTGAGACGCTCCTGACAGAGACAGAATGTCATTTTTACCATTCAGGACACCAAGAAAAGATGTGCACAAGTTTTGCTATGGACAAATGGACAATCTCTACGTAACTATTTCACTCATTTTATGTTTTCCTGTAATGATGTTTTTTGGTAAACAGTCCAATAAATCACTATAATTTTTTTATAAGAAACGTGACATTTTCTTTAGAAGTATCGCATCTGGTAACAAGTCCTGGAAAAATATATGAAATTAAGCATTTTTAACATTTTGGAGAGCCAGCCAGTCACACTTGATTTTTAGAGTGTGAATTTTTGATAACTTGCAAGGGGAGGAGGAATAGAAGCAAATTACGTCAGATGTGCAAGTTGTCAAAGAAATCACACTACGATATTTCAGGATCAGAAAAGAACCTATGAATGAGGACTAAGAGTTGACTACAGGAATCAGACGTGCTGACTTGCTGATGACAAGAGGCCAGCGTTGTCCAAGAAAGGAGCTACAAGATGAGATATTTCAAGGTAAGAAACAATGGATGTTATTACTTCTTTTTCTAAGCAAAGTAGACTGAAATTTATGTCTGTAGATCAGTCTAATTTAGAAGTTTTATGGCTCAGCTTATATGCAGAATGTGAAATGGAAAATCTAAAGCTAGAATCTAAGCTGGTGTCCTTTAATAGAGAAAGAGAGAAATTAAAAAACATTTTACAGTTGATTGACATATTTCACAAGTTCGTATTAGAGAAATCTAAAAATGACTGTGTAGAAATAGTGTCAGAAGATACCAGTGATGTTCCCGAAATTGACTGTAATGAGGTAACTGAGCAAGATGTGGGACCTGTAATGGCTACTCAAGGTGACCTTGTCTCTGATGACGTAAAAAAATATGGTGGAAACATGGGAGGAGACTTGAGAACTAATGTAGGAGGAAACATGGGAGGAGACTTGAGAACTGATGTAGGAGGAAACATGGGAGGAGACTTGAGAACTGATGTAGGAGGGAACATGAGAGGAGACTTGAGAACTGATGTAGGAGGGAACATGAGAGGAGACTTGAGAACTGATGTAGGAGGAAACATGGGAGGAGACTTGAGAACTGATGTAGGAGGAACATGAGAGGAGACTTGAGAACTGATGTAGGAGGGAACATGGGAGGAGACTTGAGAACTGATGTAGGAGGGAACATGAGAGGAGACTTGAGAACTGATGTAGGAGGGAACATGAGAGGAGACTTGAGAACTGATGTAGGAGGGAACATGAGAGGAGACTTGAGAACTGATGTAGGAGGAAACATGGGAGGAGACTTGAGAACTGATGTAGGAGGGAACATGAGAGGAGACTTGAGAACTGATGTAGGAGGGAACATGGGAGGAGACTTGAGAACTGATGTAGGAGGGAACATGAGAGGAGACTTGAGAACTGATGTAGGAGGGAACATGGGAGGAGACTTGAGAACTGATGTAGGAGGGAACATGAGAGGAGACTTGAGAACTGATGTAGGAGGAAACATGGGAGGAGACTTGAGAACTGATGTAGGAGGGAACATGAGAGGAGACTTGAGAACTGATGTAGGAGGGAACATGAGAGGAGACTTGAGAACTGATGTAGGAGGAAACATGGGAGGAGACTTGAGAACTGATGTAGGAGGGAACATGAGAGGAGACTTGAGAACTGATGTAGGAGGAAACATGGGAGGAGACTTGAGAACTGATGTAGGAGGGAACATGAGAGGAGACTTGAGAACTGATGTAGGAGGGAACATGAGAGGAGACTTGAGAACTGATGTAGGAGGAAACATGGGAGGAGACTTGAGAACTGATGTAGGAGGGAACATGGGAGGAGACTTGAGAACTGATGTAGGAGGGAACATGAGAGGAGACTTGAGAACTGATGTAGGAGGAAACATGGGAGGAGACTTGAGAACTGATGTAGGAGGGAACATGAGAGGAGACTTGAGAACTGATGTAGGAGGAAACATGGGAGGAGACTTGAGAACTGATGTAGGAGGGAACATGAGAGGAGACTTGAGAACTGATGTAGGAGGGAACATGGGAGGAGACTTGAGAACTGATGTAGGAGGGAACATGAGAGGAGACTTGAGAACTGATGTAGGAGGGAACATGGGAGGAGACTTGAGAACTGATGTAGGAGGGAACATGAGAGGAGACTTGAGAACTGATGTAGGAGGAAACATGGGAGGAGACTTGAGAACTGATGTAGGAGGGAACATGAGAGGAGACTTGAGAACTGATGTAGGAGGGAACATAGGAGGAGACTTGAGAACTGATGCAGATGACGTACGAGAGACGGATGTACAAAGGCCACCAAAAATAGAAGACAATTCAGAGGCCCAACTCCAAATTAAAGTTAGGAAAAATTTGTTAAAATTATGCAAAATCATTCCTGCATATGATAACAAAATCCATGTGTGCAGAAATTCTGAAATCTTCGAAAGCTTTATTGACAAGCTTGATTTAAGTAATGACGAGAAAAATCAATTATTTAAATTGTGGCTTCCTGCAACCTTTTCCAGACGCCTGACATTAAAGTTGAGTTTTGATAATGAATTACATGGAGATCTAGATGATAAAGACAGATTGAAAATTCTGATTTTCTGTGCCTTAAATGAAAATTGTCCAGATATTGATATTCTTCAAAAATTAAGGATTGGTCGGAAAGAATGTACTTTTACATTCATGTCCATTTTTGAAAGGTTGTACAAAATTCTAATTACCAATGTCAAAACACAATCAATGATAAAGTATTTTGTGGACAAATTTGGATTCCTAAATTCTGTATCTCGTGTTATTGCGTCACAAAAAGATACTTTATTTGAATGTGCGCAATTCCTTGATTTTGCTAGAAAACATGAGAATCGTGATAGGAAAATAAATCAGACAGAGTAAGATCTTTTCAAAAGCCAGTGTCAAAATCTCCTAAACTGAGTCATCCCCGGAATCAAATCTATGACATACGGAGAAAATTACATATTAGTTATAAGCCCTATAAAAAAATCCAAGAGTCCGCTTTGCAGAAAGAGTTAATAATTCAAAGTTCAGACCTCTCTGTAAAGAGACAAATGGCGGACATTGAAAGACAGGAACAGGTGATGTCTCAAAATGACTTATCTAAGTCTTCAATTTACAGCTCATTATCGGAGCTGCTCAAACAATCATTAAAAAAAGGAATCATAAAAAGAGCTTTCCAGGACATCTTTGACAAAGAAATAAGATTTGGTTTAGGAATTGATTGAAAATGAAATTATATGTTGTGTAAAAGTATTATACAATATATTATTCAGTTATTTGTAATTATTTTATAAATATAATTCTGTAGTTCACAGCTTTTGTAGATATATATATATTCATACAGTATATATATATAGTATATTTGTATAAGTAGAGATTGTATAACTATATATCTATATCTATAGTGATATAATTAAAATGAACTACAGAAAATATTTAGAATTACATTAAAGTCAATACATATATGTATAAGACATTGCAATTGGTTTGTTTCTGGATGAATATGATATTAACCTTATCTCTTATTGTTCCTTAGAATTTTCACTTCAAAGTAGGATTTAATCGGGAAAAATTCTCTTACATGGATTTATTCCTTTATTTACACAGGAATTTGTAATAACTGCATGTTTTTATATATTTAACACTTAAAAGGAAATAATATGTAACTAACTGAATCTAAATTTAGTTTTTGTGTGTTGTTAACATTTTGAAGTTATTTATTTGTATGGCAATATGTTCTTACTGCATGACAGTCACACATGTGACATTTAAACTGTTCTAATAATAAGGCAATTACCATATACCCCTATTTCAGTGGTTGCAACTTAAAGCTCTTATAGCTTCAGTGAGCTCGGCCTTTGCAAGTCAAAGAATTTTTTTTTTAGGCCTCTTAAGTTACAGGGTTCAATTACAGTTTGCAAACCCTTGCACAAAATATAGAAACAGCTCATAACTAATTTTTCTTATGAGTCCTTCTATCTATAAAATGGTTCACAAAGTTATGTGTATTTGGGAAATATTCAAAGAAATATTAAAATATTAAATTTAATAGTTTACAATGCGCATTGATAATTAGGATACAATTATTTGGGTTAAAATATATATGTATTACAACCTTTTTATATGAGGAATCTGTGGTGTAAACTTATATGTTCACAGTCTGAGTGACAGATGACAGATGCGTGTATGAGCAGCTGCTAAGAGTGAATATAAGCTAAGTGTATGTGTGATGTATGAAAGAGGTTTCACAATTCATGGTATGCGAGAAAAACAACAACTTGTTTTTAAGAGAAATAATACAAATCAGTTCAATTATTAGAATATTAAGATACATAATGAAATATTATCTACTCAACATATATTCCTTTAGTAATTATTATTTTTTAGTTAATAGTAGATAAGTGGAATCACACATCAAAATGGTTTATCAAGAAAATCTACATTTAGATTATTATTTTTTTTCCTTTTTCCCAAAGGATAATTTTATGATATTCAATGTTATTTTTTATTTTTAATGGTTACATAGATGGTACACATCTTCAGACAAATATATGGTATAAAGCTAAAATAGAGGTTACATAAATAATTTATAAAACAATTATTTTTTCCATTTTGGTTTTGATAAATCAATTATTTCACAAAATAATATTTTTTTTGGTAAAAAGGGGGAAATGTGTTTTTGATCTTGAATACATCATCACATTTCATCAATACGTCTTCTTCACACATTTTAAAGAATATAGAAAGGTACAATGGTATAACTACTATAGATAATAACATTAAGTATTATAAAAAGTCATTTCTTTACACTAAGAAGGGATTACATGCAAAGTTGCATAATATGAATATTTTGGTAACACAAGATAATGACAAATATGAAATCATCCAGATAATGGAAATATTAAGGGTATGTGTTACTGAGAACATAACTACTCAGCATTTGTCATAAACATATAAAGGCCTTATTTTTATTCTTATTCTTATTTTCATTTTTATTCTTATTTTTCATTTTTTAATTTTTATTCTTCTTTTATCTCTATTTTTGATTCTTAATTTTTATTTTTTATCTCAATCAATCAAGAAACATCAATATTTAATAAAGTAATGTCAAGTATGAGAATATTGCTTCATTAAATATAGTAAAGATATCGGTTCATTAGAAGAAAATGTTCTAATTCTGAGTAAATACAATAATTCTTTCATTCATTCATTCACTCATATTCACATTTTGGTTCATGGCTATACATTCTTACCTATTATTGGTCTAATAAATATATTCCATTAATAAAGTTTTAGTAATAAAGATGGAAACACTTGTTACATGAAAAACACACTGACTCCTATGGGTTGAAAAGGTAATTACACCTATGACATAAAAATGTTCTATCTCATGAAGAATATGGTTAATAATGCATTATCATTTATTATTGTTTTACTACACAAACATGAATTCCATATTACTATTCTGATAATAATTCTATGGATATTACTGATTGCTATGGTACGCTGTGATATTATAGGTTAGGAAAATTACCAGATTTGGTATAGAATAGGGAATGAAGACTTCAAGCAAGATATTGGAATTACATTAATAAAGACTTTTCATATTTCTAAATTCAAGTAAATTTAAAAAGTTGCAAGAAAAAAAAGCCGAAGTTCCAGAAGGTAAAAAGGCGATATGATGTCTGAGTAATAATAGACTGTGTCAATTACAATTCATTTCACCACTGACAACGATTGCAGTATCCACCACTGACAACAACTGCAGTATCCATCACTGACAACAACTGCAGTATCCATCACTGACAGCCACGACTGCAGTATCCACCACTGACAACAACTGCAGTATCCATCACTGACAGCCACGACTGCAGTATCCACCACTGACAACAACTGCAGTATCCATCACTGACAGCCACGACTGCAGTATTCACCACTGACAACGATTGCAGTATCCATCACTGACAACGATTGCAGTATCCATCACTGACAGCCACGACTGCAGTATCCACCACTGACAACAACTGCAGTATCCATCACTGACAGCCACGACTGCAGTATCCACCACTGACAACGATTGCAGTATCCATCACTGACAACGATTGCAGTATCCATCACTGACAGCCACGACTGCAGTATTCACCACTGACAACGATTGCAGTATCCATCACTGACAGCCACGACTGCAGTATCCACCACTGACAACGATTGCAGTATCCATCACTGACAACGATTGCAGTATCCATCACTGACAACAACTGCAGTATTCACCACTGACAGCCACGACTACAGTATCCACCACTGACAACGATTGCAGTATCCACCACTGACAACGATTGCAGTATTCACCACTGACAACAACTGCAGTATTCACCACTGACAGCCACGACTACAGTATCCACCACTGACAACGATTGCAGTATCCATCACTGACAACGATTGCAGTATCCATCACTGACAACAACTGCAGTATTCACCACTGACAGCCACGACTACAGTATCCACCACTGACAACGATTGCAGTATCCACCACTGACAACGATTGCAGTATTCACCACTGACAACAACTGCAGTATTCACCACTGACAGCCACGACTACAGTATCCACCACTGACAACGATTGCAGTATCCATCACTGACAACGATTGCAGTATTCACCACTGACAACAACTGCAGTATTCACCACTGACAGCCACGACTGCAGTATCCACCACTGACAACGATTGCAGTATCCACCACTGACAAAGATTGCAGTATTCACCACTGACAACAACTGCAGTATTCACCACTGACAGCCACGACTACAGTATCCACCACTGACAACGATTGCAGTATCCATCACTGACAGCCACGACTGCAGTATTCACCACTGACAACGATTGCAGTATCCATCACTGACAGCCACGACTGCAGTATTCACCACTGACAACAACTGCAGTATCCATCACTGACAGCCACGACTGCAGTATCCACCACTGACAACGATTGCAGTATCCATCACTGACAGCCACGACTGCAGTATTCACCACTGACAACGATTGCAGTATCCATCACTGACAGCCACGACTGCAGTATCCACCACTGACAACAACTGCAGTATCCATCACTGACAGCCACGACTGCAGTATTCACCACTGACAACGATTGCAGTATCCATCACTGACAGCCACGACTGCAGTATTCACCACTGACAACGATTGCAGTATCCATCACTGACAGCCACGACTGCAGTATTCACCACTGACAACAATTGCAGTATCCATCACTGACAGCCACGACTGCAGTATCCACCACTGACAACGATTGCAGTATCCATCACTGACAGCCACGACTGCAGTATTCACCACTGACAACGATTGCAGTATCCATCACTGACAGCCACGACTGCAGTATCCACCACTGACAACAACTGCAGTATCCATCACTGACAGCCACGACTGCAGTATTCACCACTGACAACGATTGCAGTATCCATCACTGACAGCCACGACTGCAGTATTCACCACTGACAACGATTGCAGTATCCATCACTGACAGCCACGACTGCAGTATTCACCACTGACAACAACTGCAGTATCCATCACTGACAGCCACGACTGCAGTATCCACCACTGACAACGATTGCAGTATCCATCACTGACAGCCACGACTGCAGTATTCACCACTGACAACAACTGCAGTATCCATCACTGACAGCCACGACTGCAGTATCCACCACTGACAACAACTGCAGTATCCATCACTGACAGCCACGACTGCAGTATTCACCACTGACAACGATTGCAGTATCCATCACCGACAGCCACGACTGCAGTATTCACCACTGACAACGATTGCAGTATCCATCACTGACAGCCACGACTGCAGTATTCACCACTGACAACGATTGCAGTATCCATCACTGACAGCCACGACTGCAGCATTCACCACTGACGATTGCAGTATCCATCACTGACAGCCACGACTGCAGTATTCACCACTGACAACAACTGCAGTATCCATCACTGACAGCCACGACTGCAGTATTCACCACTGACAACGATTGCAGTATCCACCACTGACAGCCACGACTGCAGTATCCACCACTGACAACGATTGCAGTATCCATCACTGACAGCCACGACTGCAGTATTCACCACTGACAACAACTGCAGTATCCATCACTGACAGCCACGACTGCAGTATCCACCACTGACAACAACTGCAGTATCCATCACTGACAGCCACGACTGCAGTATTCACCACTGACAACAATTGCAGTATCCATCACTGACAGCCACGACTGCAGTATCCACCACTGACAACGATTGCAGTATCCATCACTGACAGCCACGACTGCAGTATCCACCACTGACAACAACTGCAGTATCCATCACTGACAGCCACGACTGCAGTATCCACCACTGACAGTCACGACTGCAGTATCCACCACTGACAGCCACGACTGCAGTATCCATCACTGACAGCCACGACTGCAGTATCCACCACTGACAGCCACGACTGCAGTATTCACCACTGACAACAATTGCAGTATCCATCACTGACAGCCACGACTGCAGTATTCACCACTGACAACGATTGCAGTATCCATCACTGACAGCCACGACTGCAGTATCCACCACTGACAACAACTGCAGTATCCATCACTGACAGCCACGACTGCAGTATCCACCACTGACAGCCACGACTGCAGTATTCACCACTGACAACGATTGCAGTATCCACCACTGACAGCCACGATCGCAGTATCCACCAGTGACAGCCACGATCGCAGTATCTAACCTAACAGACACAATGGCAGAGGACGATGATCCTATGATGCTAATATGAACTGTGTTATCACATTTTTATCACGTTCCAGTGGTTTCCTATCACCTATGAAGCTTCAATGAAAGCTGGTGAACAATAAGTTGTCAGGAAACTACAACCCTGACATGAGTCCTGTGCATTAGGACTAAGGACTGGTTATGGTGCTATCTTTAGCAAGGAAGAGTCATTTTAACCCTTGCTTTGCTGACCAAAGACGTCACACCTGTTCCAAGACCATTGCGGATGGCATGGAGGATTCCAGAAATATCCAAGGCGAGCCAATGTAAGTCCAGGTCTTTAAAGGTGACACTGCTCAGATATTAAAGCTTCATTTCATCAATGGACTTTGTTTTCTTATCAACATTTGAATTTATGGACTTTGATGGACACATGACACACGGTCTCCACAATATCTACATGTTATTTCAAAGGAATTATCGTATAAAGACTGTGTTTTAAAAGAATCAAGAACAAGACGTCAAGATGAAGACCAGATGACATCAGATGATGATGACTGGACCCGAGATGCTTCGATTTAGGTTTAGGAAAGTATAACACATATTTTATATGAATATTGATCACGGCTTACCATAACATGAATTCACATCATTATGTTATTGAGTGCATATAACAATAATCTGATATTATTATTATTATTATTATTATGGAAATTAAATTATTTTTTGCCAAGAAGAAGAAAAGAAGAAAGAAGATCTGATTATCCTAAAAATGAACTTCTCTACTTTGAGGGTTCCAATTAATGTCTGTCACCCTCAAAAGGGGGAATTGTTAAATATTAATTATTGGTTATGGATTTATTCTACACTCAATTCTGTACTGAGTACATGGATTTTCAGCTGACATTACAGATGCTATTTCTGTATGGTAGAGTGTCATCTCCATATACAGAGATCACGTGATATAAGGGACTTATATATAATGGCTACACGAAGGGAGGGGGGCTCTTGCTCGCTCACTCACTCTACAGACACATGGGACAAGGACTATGATGAATGAACAGCCAGCTGCCATGTAACCACGTGTTGCTTCTCTGAGACACTCCTGACAGAGACAGATGTCATTTTTACCATTCAGGACACCAAGGAAAGATGTGTACAAGTTTTGCTATGGACAAATGGACAATATCTACGTAACTATTTCACTCATTTTGTTTTCCTGTAATGATGTTTTTTTGGTAAACAGTCCAATAAACCACATTAATTTTTTTATAAGAAACGTGACATTTTCTTTAGAAGTATCGCATCTGGTAACAAGTCCTGGAAAAATATATGAAATTAAGCATTTTTAACAGCCGTACAGGGGTAGCAAGGGGAGGACAGCCCGGGGGGGGAGGAGACAGCCGTACAGGGGCAGCAAGGGGAGGACAGCCCGGGGGGGGAGGAGACAGCCGTACAGGGGCAGCAAGGGGAGGACAGCCCGGGGGGGGGAGGAGACAGCCGTACAGGGGCAGCAAGGGGAGGACAGCCCGGGGGGGGGGGAGGAGGCAACCGTACAGGGGCAGCAAGGGGAGGACAGCCCGGGGGGGGGGGAGGAGGCAACCGTACAGGGGCAGCAAGGGGAGGACAGCCCGGGGGGGGGGGAGACAGCCATACAGGGGCAGCAAGGGGAGGACAGCCCAGGGGGGGGGAAAGACAGCCATACAGGGGCAGCAAGGGGAGGACAGCCCGGGGGGGGGGGAGGAGACAACCGTACAGGGGCAGCAAGGGGAGGACAGCCCGGGGGGGGAGACAGCCATACAGGGGCAGCAAGGGGAGGACAGCCCAGGGGGGGGAAGACAGCCGTACAGGGGCAGCAAGGGGAGGACAGCCCGGGGGGGGGTGAGGAGACAACCGTAAAGGGGCAGCAAGGGGAGGACAGCCCGGGGGGGGGGAGACAGCCATACAGGGGCAGCAAGGGGAGGACAGCCCAGGGGGGGGGGAAGACAGCCATACAGGGGCAGCAAGGGGAGGACAGCCCGGGGGGGGGGGAGATAGCCGTACAGGGGCAGCAAAGGGAGGACAGCCCGGGGGGGGAGAGTCAGCCGTACAGGGGCAGCAAGGGGAGGACATCCCAGGGGGGGGGGAGACAGCCGTACAGGGGTAGCAAGGGGAGGTCAGCCCGGGGGGGGTGGAAGACAGCCGTAAAGGGACAGCAAGGGAAGGACAGCCCGGGGGGGAGGGAAAGACAGTCATACATGGACAGTCCGGGGGGGAAGACAGCCGTTCAGGGGCAGCAAGGGGAGGACAGCCCGAGGGGGGGGGGGAAACAGCAGTACAGGGGCAGCAAGGGGAGGACAGCCCGGAGGGGGGGAAAGACAGCCGAACAGGGGTAGCAAGGGGAGGACGGCCCGGGGGGGGGGAGACAGCCGTACAGGGGCAGCAAGGGGAGGATAGCCCGGGGAGGAAAGACAGCCGTACAGGGGTAGCAAGTGGAGGACAGCCCGGGGGGGGAAAGAAAGCCATACAGGGGCAGCAAGGGGAGGACAGCCCGGGGGGGTGAAGACAGCCGTACAGGGGCAGCAAGGGGAGGACAGCCCGTGGGGGGGTAATTACCACAGCTCAGGAGGGGGGGTAATTACCACAGCGGAGGGGGGTAATAATTATCACGTAGGGGGGGGTAATTCCAAGCCAGGAGGGGGGGGTAATTACCACAGCTCAGGGGGGGGGGTAATTACCACAGCTCAGGGGGGTAATTACCAAGCAGGAGGGGGTAATTACCACAGTCAGGAGGGAGGGGGTAATTACCACAGCTCAGAGGGGGGGGTAATTACCACAGCTCAGGGGGAGGGGGGAATTACCAAGCAGGGGAGCCGTTAAGGAGGTGGGAATTACACGTCAGGAGGGGGGGTAATTACACAGCCAGGGGGGGGGGTAATTACCACAGCTCAGGGGAGGGGGTAATTACCACAGCCGGGGAGGGGGTAATTACCACAGCCAGGAGGAAGGGGGGATACACCACAGAGGGAGGAGGGGGTAATTACCAAGCGGAGGGAGGGGGTAATTAACCACAGCTCAGGGGGGGGTAAACAAGCACAGGTGAGGAAAAAGGGGAGGGGGTAATTACACAAAGCAGGGGAGGGGGTAATTACCACAGCTCAGGGAGGGGTAATTACCACATCGAGGGAGGGGTAATACCAGCTCAGGGAGGGGGTAATTACCACAGTCAGGAGGGAGGGGGAATACACACAGGCAGGGGGTCAGGGGGGTAATTACCACAGCTCAGGGGGAGGGGGTAATTACACAGCTCAGGGGGGGGGGAATTACCACATCAGGAGGAGGGGGAATTACCACAGCTCAGGGGGGGTAATTACACAGTCAGGGGGGGGTAATCCACAGCCAGGGGAGGGAATTACACAGCAGGAGGGGTAATTACCACAGCTCAGGAGGGGGGGGTATTACCACAGCTCAGGAGGGGGGTAATTACCACAGCTCAGAGGAGGGGGTAATTAACAACTCAGGGGGAGGGGGAATACACACTCAGGAGGGGGTAATTACCACAGCTCAGGGGGGGTAATTACCCAGCTCAGAGGAGGGGGTAATTCACAGTCAGGGAGGGGTAATTACACAAGGGGGGGTAATTCCACAGCTCAGGGGGGGTAATACCAGCTCAGGGGGGGGTAATTACCACAGCCAGGGGGGGGTAATTACACCTCAGGGGGGTAATTACACAGTCAGGGGGGGTAATTACCAGCTCGGAGGGGGTAATTACAAGCAGGAGGGAATCAATAGAGGAGGGGGTAATTCACAGCTCAGGGAGGGGTAATACCACAGCTCAGGAGGAGGGGGTAATTACACAGCTCGGAGGAGGGGTAATACCATAGAGGGGGGTAATTACCACAGCTCGGAGGGGATACACACAGGGGGGGTAATTACCACAGCAGGGGGGTAATACACATCGAGGAGGGTAATTACACAGCTCGGAGGGAGGGGTTATCACAGTCAGGGGGGGGTAATTACCAGCTCAGGGGAGGGGTAATTACCACAGCTCAGGGGGGGTAATACCACAGCTCAGGGGGGGGTAATACACAGCTCAGGAGGGGGGTAATTCACAGAGGGGGGGGGGGTATACCACAGCTCAGGAGGGGGGTAATTACCACAGTAGAGGGTATTACCACAGCTCAGGGGGAGGGGTAATTACACAGCTCAGGGGAGGGGTAATTACCACAGCTCAGGGGGGGGTAATTACCACAGCTCAGGGGGGGGGTAATTACCACAGTCAGGGGAGGGGGTATTACCACAGCTCAGGGAGGGGGTAAACCACAGCTCAGGGGGGGTAATTACCACAGCTCAGGGGGGGGTAATTACCACAGCTCAGGAGGGAGGGGGTAATTACCACAGCTCAGGAGGGGGGTAATTACCACAGCTCAGGAGGGAGGGGGGTAATTACCACAGCTCAGGGGGGAGGGGGGTAATTACCACAGCTCAGGAGGGAGGGGGGTAATTACCACAGCTCAGGGGGGAGGGGGGTAATTACCACAGCTCAGGGGGGAGGGGGGTAATTACCACAGCTCAGGAGGGGGGTAATTACCACAGCTCAGGGGGGGGGTAATTACCACAGCTCAGGAGGGAGGGGGTAATTACCACAGCTCAGGAGGGGGGTAATTACCACAGCTCAGGAGGGAGGGGGGTAATTACCACAGCTCAGGAGGGAGGGGGGTAATTACCACAGATCAGGAGGGAGGGGGGTAATTACCACAGCTCAGGAGGGAGGGGGTAATTACCACAGCTCAGGAGGGAGGGGGTAATTACCACAGTTCAGGAGGGAGGGGGGTAATTACCACAGTTCAGGAGGGAGGGGGGTAATTACCACAGCTCAGGAGGGAGGGGGGTAATTACCACAGCTCAGGAGGGAGGGGGGTAATTACCACAGCTCAGGAGGGAGGGGGGTAATTACCACAGTTCAGGAGGGAGGGGGGTAATTACCACAGCTCAGGGGGGAGGGGGGTAATTACCACAGCTCAGGAGGGAGGGGGTAATTACCACAGCTCAGGAGGGAGGGGGTAATTACCACAGCTCAGGAGGGAGGGGGGTAATTACCACAGCTCAGGAGGGAGGGGGGTAATTACCACAGCTCAGGAGGGAGGGGGTAATTACCACAGCTCAGGAGGGAGGGGGGTAATTACCACAGCTCAGGAGGGGGGTAATTACCACAGCTCAGGAGGGAGGGGGGTAATTACCACAGCTCAGGGGGGAGGGGGGTAATTACCACAGCTCAGGAGGGAGGGGGGTAATTACCACAGCTCAGGAGGGAGGGGGGTAATTACCACAGCTCAGGAGGGAGGGGGGTAATTATCACAGCTCAGGAGGAAGGGGGGTAATTACCACAGCTCAGGAGGGAGGGGGGTAATTACCACAGCTCAGGAGGGAGGGGGGTAATTACCACAGCTCAGGGGGGAGGGGGGTAATTACCACAGCTCAGGAGGGAGGGGGGTAATTACCACAGCTCAGGAGGGAGGGGGGTAATTACCACAGCTCAGGAGGGGGGTAATTACCACAGCTCAGGAGGGAGGGGGGTAATTACCAGAGCTCAGGAGGGAGGGGGGTAATTACCACAGCTCAGGAGGGAGGGGTAATTATCTTTCCGGTTCGCCGTCGGCCCCGTCAGTTGTTACCTGCGTCCCCCGGTTATACAGCCGGTTCCGGGGTCCTGTGCTCCGGAGATGCTGTCTTGTTTCTATAGTAACCAAAGCGTCACTGTCTGACCACGCCCACTAATTGGTGACGTCATCACTTAGTGTCCGACACTGCGGCGGATAACGCGGGTGTGTGTACAGTGCGGGGGTATAGAGGATAACGCGGGGTGTGTACGGTGCGGGGGTATAGAGGATAACTCGGGGTGTGTACAGTGCGGGGGGTATAGAGGATAACGCGGGGTATGTACGGTGCGGGGGTATAGAGGATAACGCGGGGTGTATAGAGGATAACGCGGGGTGTGTACGGTGCGGGGGGTATAGAGGATAACGCGGGGTGTGTACGGTGCGGGGGTATAGAGGATAACGCGGGGTATGTACGGTGCGGGGGTATAGAGGATAACTGTGTCACAGTCCATGGGGGCAGTGAGCACGGACCCACTGCTCCAGAGGACACATGAGAGGGTGAGAGGCGCCGGGCACCAGGGTGGACAGTGGACGTGGGTGACCGTGGCTCATCTGGCAAAGGTAGAATCTAGTGAGTGGTGTAAATAACAGCGTACGGGGGCCGTCATATCACAATGGGGGACGGGCGCCGGTAACCGCAGTGCGGCTGTCGGATCACATGGAGACGTCCCAGGGCCTCATCAGTGGAGAGTACAGTCATGGCCAAAAGTTTTGAGAATGACACAAATATTAATTTTTACAAAGTCTACTGCTTCACTTTTTCTAATGGCAATTTGCATATACTCCAGAATGTTATAAAGAGTGATCAGCTTAACAGCAATTACTTGTAAAGTCAATATTTGGCTAGAAAATGAACTTTATCCCCCAAAACACATTTCAACATCATTGCAGCCCTGCCTTAAAAGGACCAGCTAACCTCTTTTCAGTGATTGCTCCATTAACACAGGTGTGGGTGTTGATGAGGACATGGCTGGAGATCAATCTGTCATGATTAAGTAAGAATGACACCACTGGACACTTTAAAAGGAGGCTGGTGCTTGGCATCATTGTTTCTCTTCTGTTAACCATGGTTATCTCTAAAGAAACACGTGCAGTCATCATTGCAATGCACAAAAATGGCCTAACAGGGAAGAGTATCGCAGCTAGAAAGATTGCACCTCAGTCAACAATCTATCGCATCATCAAGAACTTCAAGGAGAGAGGTTCCATTGTTGCCAAAAAGGCTCCAGGGCGCCCAAGAAAGACCAGCAAGCGCCAGGACCGTCTCTTAAAAGTGTTTCAGCTGCAGGATCGGGCTGTCAGCAGTGCAGAGCTTGCTCAGGAATGGCAGCAGGCAGGTGTGAGTGCATCTGCACGCACTGTGAGGCGGAGACTCTTGGAGCAAGGCCTGGTCTCAAGGAGGGCAGCAAAGAAGCCACTTCTCTCCAGAAAAAACATCATGGACAGACTGATATTCTGCAAAAGGTACAGGCAGTGGACTGCTGAGGACTGGGGTAAAGTTATTTTCTCTGATGAATCCCCTTTTCGATTGTTTGGGACATCAGGAAAACGCCTCATTCGGAGAAGACAAGGTGAGCGCTACCACCAGTCTTGTCTCATGCCAACTGTTAAGCATCCTGAAACCATTCATGTGTGGGGTTGCTTCTCAGCCAAGGGAATCGGCTTTCTCACAGTCTTGCCTAAAAACACAGCCATGAATAAAGAATGGTACCAGAATGTCCTCCAAGAGCAACTTCTCCCAACTCTCCAAGAGCAGTTTGGCGATCAACAATGCCTTTTCCAGCATGATGGAGCACCTTGCCATAAAGCAAAGGTGATAACTAAATGGCTCAGGGAACAAAACATAGAGATTTTGGGTCCATGGCCTGGAAACTCCCCAGATCTTAATCCCATTGAGAACTTGTGGTCAATCATCAAGAGACGGGTGGACAAACAAAAACCTAAAAATTCTGACAAAATGAAAGCATTGATTGTGCAAGAATGGACTGCTATCAGTCAGGATTTGGTCCGGAAGTTGATTGAGAGCATGCCAGGGAGAATTGCAGAGGTCCTGAAGAAGAAGGGTCAACACTGCAAATATTGACTTGCTGCATTAACTCATTCTAAAGGTACTGCCACACTAAACAATCCCGCTAGCGATCACGATAACGACGCATACTAATGCGATCGCTAGCGGGATTGTTTCTATATCGCTAAATGCGGCCACATTTAGCGATATAGTTAACGACGCTATCGCCGTTAGCGATCTTCTTAACGACTTTAGCGGTACAAAAGTACCGCTAAATCGCTAAGAAAAGGTGCCACACAGCGATAAGATACTTACCCAGCGGGAGCGCCAGCGATGAAATAGGGTCCGGAACGATTCCAGCGACGAGCGAGATCACAGCAGGAAGCTCGTCGCTGGCAGCTGCCGCACTGAACAACATCGCTGACGGGATCGCTAAATAGTGACGTTTTTTTAGCGATCCCGTTAGCGATATTGTTTAGTGTGGCATACCCTTAACTGTCAATATAAGCTTTTATTACTCATATGTTTACAATTATTATATTTCTGTCTGTGATAAAAACATCTGTCAAACACACACAAAAACCAGAGGGCAGCAGATCATGTGAAAATAGAATATTTGTGTCATTCTCAAAACTTTTGGCCATGACTGTACGGTGCGGGGGACATAGAGGATAACGCGGGGTGTGTACGGTGCGGGGGTATAGAGGATAACGCGGGGTATGTACGGTGCGGGGGGTATAGAGGATAACGCGGGGTATGTACGGTGCGGGTGTATAGAGGATAACGCGGGGTGTGTACGGTGCGGGGGGTATAGAGGATAACGCGGGGTATGTACGGTGCGGGTGTATAGAGGATAACGCGGGGTGTGTACGGTGCGGGGGACATAGAGGATAACGCGGGGTGTGTACGGTGCGGGGGACATAGAGGATAACGCGGGGTGTGTACGGTGCGGGGGTATAGAGGATAACGCGGGGTATGTACGGTGCGGGGGGTATAGAGGATAACGCGGGGTATGTACGGTGCGGGTGTATAGAGGATAACGCGGGGTGTGTACGGTGCGGGGGGTATAGAGGATAACGCGAGGTATGTACGGTGCGGGTGTATAGAGGATAACGCGGGGTGTGTACGGTGCGGGGGGTATAGAGGATAACGCGGGGTGTGTACGGTGCGGGGGATTTAGAGGATAACGCGGGGTATGTACGGTGCGGGGGGTATAGAGGATAACGTGGGGTGTGTACGGTGCGGGGGTATAGAGGATAACGCGGGGTGTGTACGGTGCGGGGGATATAGAGGATAACGCGGGGTATGTACGGTGCGGGGGGTATAGAGGATAACGCGGGGTATGTACGGTGCGGGGGGTTTAGAGGATAACGCGGGGTATGTACGGTGCGGGGGGTATAGAGGATAACGCGGGGTATGTACGTTGCGGGGGGTATAGAGGATAACGTGGGGTGTGTACGGTGCGGGGGATATAGAGGATAACGCGGGGTGTGTACAGTGCGGGGGGTATAGAGGATAACGCGGGGTGTGTACGGTGCGGGGGTATAGAGGATAACGCGGGGTATGGACGGTGCGGGGGTATAGAGGATAACGCGGGGTGTGTACGGTGCGGGGGGTATAGAGGATAACGCGGGGTGTGTACGGTGCGGGGGATTTAGAGGATAACGCGGGGTATGTACGGTGCGGGGGGTATAGAGGATAACGTGGGGTGTGTACGGTGCGGGGGTATAGAGGATAACGCGGGGTGTGTACGGTGCGGGGGATATAGAGGATAACGCGGGGTATGTACGGTGCGGGGGTATAGAGGATAACGCGGGGTATGTACGGTGCGGGGGGTATAGAGGATAACGCGGGGTATGTACGGTGCGGGGGGTATAGAGGATAACGCGGGGTATGTACGGTGCGGGGGGTATAGAGGATAACGCGGGGTATGTACGGTGCGGGGGATATAGAGGATAACGCGGGGTATGTACGGTGCGGGGGTATAGAGGATAACGCGGGGTATGTACGGTGCGGGGGGTATAGAGGATAACGCGGGTATGTACGGTGCGGGGGATATAGAGGATAACGCGGGGTGTGTACAGTGCGGGGGGTATAGAGGATAACGCGGGGTGTGTACGGTGCGGGGGGTATAGAGGATAACGCGGGGTATGTACGGTGCGGGGGTATAGAGGATAACGCGGGGTGTGTACGGTGCGGGGGGTATAGAGGATAACGCGGGGTTGTACGGTGCGGGGGTATAGAGGATAACGCGGGGTGTACGGTGCGGGGGTATAGAGGATAAGCGGGTGTGTACGGTGCGGGGTATAGAGGATAAGCGGGGTGTGTACGGTGCGGGGGTATAGAGGATAACGCGGGGTGTGTACGGTGCGGGGGTATAGAGGATAACGCGGGGTATGTACGTGCGGGGGGTATAGAGGATAACGCGGGGTGTACGGTGCGGGGGTATAGAGGATAACGCGGGGTGTACGGTGCGGGGGATAGAGGATAACGCGGGGTTGTACGGTGCGGGGGTATAGAGGATAACGCGGGGTGTGTCGGTGCGGGGGGTATAGAGGATAACGCGGGGTTGTACGGTGCGGGGAATAGAGGAAAACGCGGGTATTACGTGGGGGTATAGAGGATAACGCGGGTATTACGGTGGGGGGTATAGAGATAACGCGGGGTGTACGGTGGGGGGTTAGGGATAACGCGGGGTGTGTACGGTGCGGGGTATAGAGGATAACGCGGGTTGTACGTGGGGGTATAGAGGATAACGCGGGTTGTACGGTGCGGGGGTATAGAGGATAAGCGGGTGTGTACGTGCGGGGGTATAGAGGATAACGGGGGTGTGTACGTGGGGGGGTATAGAGGATAAGCGGGTGTGTACGTGCGGGGGTATAGAGGATAAGCGGGGTGTGTACGGTGCGGGGGTATAGAGGAAACGCGGGGTGTGTACGGTGCGGGGGGTATAGAGGATAACGCGGTGTACGGTGCGGGGGTATAGAGATAACGCGGGTGTGTACGGTGCGGGGGATATAGAGGATAACGCGGGGTTGTACGGTGCGGGGGTATAGAGGATAACGCGGGTGTGTACGTGCGGGGGGTATAGAGGATAACGCGGGGTGTACGGTGCGGGGGTATAGAGATAACGCGGGGTGTGTACAGTGCGGGGGGTATAGAGGATAACGCGGGGTGTGTACGGTGCGGGGGTATAGAGGATAACGCGGGGTTGTACGGTGCGGGGGTATAGAGGATAACGCGGGGTGTGTACGGTGCGGGGGGTATAGAGGATAACGCGGGGTGTGTACGGTGCGGGGGATATAGAGGATAACGCGGGGTATGTACGGTGCGGGGGTATAGAGGATAACGGGGGTTGTACGGTGCGGGGGTATAGAGGATAACGCGGGGTGTGTACGGTGCGGGGATAGAGGATAACGCGGGGTATGTACGGTGCGGGGGTATAGAGGATAACGCGGGGTTGTACGGTGCGGGGGGTTATAGAGGATAACGCGGGGTTGTACGGTGCGGGGGTATAGAGGATAACGCGGGGTTGTACGTGCGGGGGTATAGAGGATAACGCGGGGTGTGTACGGTGCGGGGGTATAGAGGATAACGCGGGGTATGTACGGTGCGGGGGTATAGAGGATAACGCGGGGTTGTACGGTGCGGGGGGTATAGAGGAAACGCGGGGTGTGTACGGTGCGGGGGTATAGAGGAAACGCGGGTGTGTACGGTGCGGGGGTATAGAGGATAACGCGGGGTGTGTACGGTGCGGGGGTATAGAGGATAACGCGGGGTGTGTACGGTGCGGGGGTATAGAGGATAACGCGGGGTGTGTACGGTGCGGGGGTATAGAGGATAACGCGGGGTTGTACGGTGCGGGGGTATAGAGGATAACGCGGGTGTGTACGGTCGGGGGTATAGAGGATAACGCGGTGTGTGTACGGTGCGGGGGGTATAGAGGATAACGCGGTGTGTGTACGGTGCGGGGGGTATAGAGGATAACGCGGGGTGTGTACGGTGCGGGGGGTATAGAGGATAACGCGGGGTGTGTACGGTGCGGGGGTATAGAGGATAACGCGGGGTGTGTACGTGCGGGGGTATAGAGGATAACGCGGGGTGTGTACGGTGCGGGGGGTATAGAGGATAACGCGGGGTGTGTACGGTGCGGGGGGTATAGAGGATAACGCGGGGTGTGTACGGTGCGGGGGGTATAGAGGATAACGCGGGGTATGTACGTGCGGGGGGTATAGAGGATAACGCGGGGTATGTACGGGTGTCGGGGGGTATAGAGGATAACGCGGGGTATGTACGTGCGGGGGGATAGAGGATAACGCGGGGTGTGTACGGTGCGGGGGTATAGAGGATAACGCGGGTTGTACGGTGCGGGGGGTATAGAGGATAACGCGGGGTGTGTACGGTGCGGGGGTATAGAGGATAACGCGGGGTAAGTACGGTGCGGGGGGTATAGAGGATAACGCGGGGTATGTACGGTGCGGGGGGTATAGAGGATAACGCGGGGTATGTACGGTGCGGGGGGTATAGAGGATAACGCGGGGTTGTACGGTGCGGGGGTATTAGAGGATAACGCGGGGTATGTACGGTGCGGGGGTATAGAGGATAACGCGGGGTATGTACGGTGCGGGGGTATAGAGGATAACGCGGGTGTGTACGGTGCGGGGGTATAGAGGATAACGCGGGGTTGTACGGTGCGGGGGGTATAGAGGATAACGCGGGGTTGTACGGTGCGGGGGGTTATAGAGGATAACGCGGGGTATGTACGGTGCGGGGGTATAGAGGATAACGCGGGGTAGTGTTACGGTGCGGGGGGTATAGAGGATAACGCGGGGTGTGTACGGTGCGGGGGTATAGAGGATAACGCGGGGTAGTGTACGGTGCGGGGGTTATAGAGGATAACGCGGGGTGTGTACGGTGCGGGGGGTATAGAGGATAACGCGGGGTGTGTACGGTGCGGGGGGTATAGAGGATAACGCGGGTGTGTACGGTGCGGGGGTATAGAGGATAACGCGGGGTGTGTACGGTGCGGGGGTATAGAGGATAACGCGGGGTGTGTACGGTGCGGGGGTATAGAGGATAACGCGGGGTGTGTACGGTGCGGGGGTATAGAGGATAACGCGGGGTGTGTACGGTGCGGGGGGTATAGAGGATAACGCGGGGTGTGTACGGTGCGGGGGTATAGAGGATAACGCGGTGCGGGGGTATAGAAGATAACGCGGGGTGTGTACAGTGCGGGGGGTATAGAGGATAACGCGGGGTGTGTACGGTGCGGGGGTATAGAGGATAACGCGGGGTATGTACGGTGCGGGGGGTATAGAGGATAACGTGGGGTGTGTACGGTGCGGGGGATATAGAGGATAACGCGGGGTATGTACGGTGCGGGGGGTATAGAGGATGACGCGGGGTATGTACGGTGCGGGGGGTATAGAGGATAACGCGGGGTATGTACGGTGCGGGGGTATAGAGGATAACGCGGGGTATGTACGGTGCGGGGAGTATAGAGGATAACGCGGGTATGTACGGTGCGGGGGTATAGAGGATAACACAGGGTATGTACGGTGCGGGGGTATAGAGGATAACGCGGGGTGTGTACGGTGCGGGGGGTATAGAGGATAACGCGGGGTATGTACGGTGCGGGGGGTATAGAGGATAACACGGGGTGTGTACGGTGCGGGGGTATAGAGGATAACGCGGGGTGTGTACGGTGCGGGGGGTATAGAGGATAACGCGGGGTATGTACGGTGCGGGGGGTATAGAGGATAACGCGGGGTGTGTACGGTGCGGGGGGTATAGAGGATAACGCGGGGTGTGTACGGTGCTGGGGTATAGAGGATAACGGGGGGTATATACAGTGTGGGGGTATAGAGGATAACGCGGGTATATACAGTGTGGGGGTATAGAGGATAACGCGGGGTGTGTACGGTGCGGGGGGTATAGAGGATAACGCGGGTGTGTACGGTGCGGGGGGTATAGAGGATAACGCGGGGTGTGTACAGTGCGGGGGTATAGAGGATAACGCGGGGTGTGTACGGTGCGGGGGGTATAGAGGATAACGCGGGGTGTGTACAGTGCGGGGGTATAGAGGATAACGCGGGGTGTGTACAGTGCGGGGGGTATAGAGGATAACGCGGGGTGTGTACGGTGCGGGGGGTATAGAGGATAACGCGGGTGTGTACGGTGCGGGGGGTATAGAGGATAACGCGGGGTGTGTACAGTGCGGGGGGTATAGAGGATAACGCGGTGCGGGGGTATAGAAGATAACGCGGGGTGTGTACGGTGCGGGGGTATAGAGGATAACGCGGGGTATGTACGGTGCGGGGGGTATAGAGGATAACGCGGGGTGTGTACAGTGCGGGGGGTATAGAGGATAACGCGGTGCGGGGGTATAGAAGATAACGCGGGGTGTGTACAGTGCGGGGGGTATAGAGGATAACGCGGGGTGTGTACGGTGCGGGGGTATAGAGGATAACGCGGGTATGTACGGTGCGGGGGGTATAGAGGATAACGTGGGGTGTGTACGGTGCGGGGGATATAGAGGATAACGCGGGGTATGTACGGTGCGGGGGGTATAGAGGATGACGCGGGGTATGTACGGTGCGGGGGGTATAGAGGATAACGCGGGGTATGTACGGTGCGGGGGTATAGAGGATAACGCGGGGTATGTACGGTGCGGGAGTATAGAGGATAACGCGGGGTATGTACGGTGCGGGGGTATAGAGGATAACACAGGGTATGTACGGTGCGGGGGTATAGAGGATAACGCGGGGTGTGTACGGTGCGGGGGGTATAGAGGATAACGCGGGTATGTACGGTGCGGGGGGTATAGAGGATAACACGGGGTGTGTACGGTGCGGGGGTATAGAGGATAACGCGGGGTGTGTACGGTGCGGGGGGTATAGAGGATAACGCGGGGTATGTACGGTGCGGGGGTATAGAGGATAACGCGGGGTGTGTACGGTGCGGGGGGTATAGAGGATAACGCGGGGTGTGTACGGTGCGGGGGATATAGAGGATAACGCGGGGTGTGTACGGTGCGGGGGTATAGAGGATAACGCGGGGTATGTACGGTGCGGGGGTATAGAGGATAACTGTGTCACAGTCCATGGGGTAGTGAGCACGGACCCACTGCTCCAGAGGACACATGAGAGGGTGAGAGGCGCCGGGCACCAGGGTGGACAGTGGACGTGGGTGACCGTGGCTCATCTGGCAAAGGTAGAATCTAGTGAGTGGTGTAAATAACAGCGTACGGGGGCCGTCATATCACAATGGGGGACGGGCGCCGGTAACCGCAGTGCGGCTGTCGGATCACATGGAGACGTCCCAGGGCCTCATCAGTGGAGAGTACAGTCATGGCCAAAAGTTTTGAGAATGACACAAATATTAATTTTTACAAAGTCTACTGCTTCACTTTTTCTAATGGCAATTTGCATATACTCCAGAATGTTATAAAGAGTGATCAGCTTAACAGCAATTACTTGTAAAGTCAATATTTGGCTAGAAAATGAACTTTATCCCCCAAAACACATTTCAACATCATTGCAGCCCTGCCTTAAAAGGGCCAGCTAACCTCTTTTCAGTGATTGCTCCATTAACACAGGTGTGGGTGTTGATGAGGACATGGCTGGAGATCAATCTGTCATGATTAAGTAAGAATGACACCACTGGACACTTTAAAAGGAGGCTGGTGCTTGGCATCATTGTTTCTCTTCTGTTAACCATGGTTATCTCTAAAGAAACACGTGCAGTCATCATTGCAATGCACAAAAATGGCCTAACAGGGAAGAGTATCGCAGCTAGAAAGATTGCACCTCAGTCAACAATCTATCGCATCATCAAGAACTTCAAGGAGAGAGGTTCCATTGTTGCCAAAAAGGCTCCAGGGCGCCCAAGAAAGACCAGCAAGCGCCAGGACCGTCTCTTAAAAGTGTTTCAGCTGCAGGATCGGGCTGTCAGCAGTGCAGAGCTTGCTCAGGAATGGCAGCAGGCAGGTGTGAGTGCATCTGCACGCACTGTGAGGCGGAGACTCTTGGAGCAAGGCCTGGTCTCAAGGAGGGCAGCAAAGAAGCCACTTCTCTCCAGAAAAAACATCATGGACAGACTGATATTCTGCAAAGGTACAGGCAGTGGACTGCTGAGGACTGGGGTAAAGTTATTTTCTCTGATGAATCCCCTTTTCGATTGTTTGGGACATCAGGAAAACGCCTCATTCGGAGAAGACAAGGTGAGCGTTACCACCAGTCTTGTCTCATGCCAACTGTTAAGCATCCTGAAACCATTATGTGTGGGGGGGTTCTTCCAACCAAGGGAATCGGCCTCTCAAGTCTTGCCTAAAAAACACCCTAATAAAAAATGGGGACCAGAATGTCCCCAAAAGCAACTTTTTCCCCAAAACCCCCGAGCTTTTTTTCGACAACAAGCCTTTTCAGGGATGAGGACACCTTTCCCTAAAAAAAGGTGGTAAAAAAGGGGGCCCCGGGGAAAAAAAAAAAGATTTTTTGGGGGGATGGGGCCGGGGAAAATTTCCCCCAAACTTAATCCCCCAAATTTGGCAATTATCAAAAGGGCGGGGGACAAAAAAAACCTAAAAAAATTTTTACAAAAAGAAACATTGATTGTCAAGAATGGACTTTTATCATCAGGATTTGGTCCAGAATTGATTGGACATCCCCGGGGAATTGAAAAAGGGGCCCCCGAAAAAAAAGGGCAAAAACCCGCAAATATTGTTTCTGCATTAACTCATTCAAAAGGGGATTTTCCACACTAAAAATCCCGCTAGCCAAACACTAAAGAGCATATAATGGGATCGCAGGGGGGGTCGTTTTTAAAGAAATGGGGCCCAAATTTTAAAAATGTTAACGACGCTATCGCCGTTAGCGATCTTTTTAAGACTTTTTCGGGACAAAAGTCCCCCTAAATGCAAAAAAAAGGTGCCACACAGCGATAAATACTTCCCCCGCGGGGCGGGCCCGCGTGAAATGGGGGCCCCGGGAAAGTTTTCCGCGACGAGCGGGGATCACAGGGGAAGTCGCGGGGCAACTGCCGACTAAACAACTCGCTGAAAGGGGTCGCTAAATTGTGAGTTTTTTAGCGATGGGTTTGCATATTGTTTTGTGGGAAAACCCCTTTTTAATGTCAATATAACTTTTTTTTTTTTTCTTTTTTTTTTTTAAATTTTTTATTTTTTTTCTGTTTTTATAAAAACACGCAAACACACACAAAAACCCAAAAGGGGGCAGGGTCATGTAAAAAGAAAATTTGGTCATTCTCAAAAATTTTTGGCCCCCCCCCCCCCCCCCCCCCCCCCCCCCCCATTTCGGTGGGGGGGAAAAAAGGGAAAAACGGGGGTGTGTTTCGGTCGGGGGATAGAGGATAAAGCGGGGGATGTACGGGGCGGGGGGTATAAAGGAAAAAGCGGGGGAGTCGGTGCGGGGGGTAAGAGGATAAAGGGGGGGGTGTAGGGCGGGGGTATAAGGGTAACGCGGGGGGGGTAGGTCGGGGGGGGATGGGATAAAAAAGGGGGGTTTAGGTTTTGGGGGGGGGAAAGGGGTAAAGGGGGGGGTGTAAAGGGCGGGGGGGATAAGGGTAAAGCGGGGGGTGTACGGGGGGGGGTTTTAAAGGGAAAACCGGGGGTGTACGGTGCGGGGGTATAGAGGAAAAGCGGGGATTCGGGCGGGGGGATAGAGGATAACGCGGGGGGTTTTACGGGCGGGGGGTAAGAGGATAACGCGGGGAAAACGGGGCGGGGGGGGGAAAAGGTAACCCGGGGGATGTACTGCGGGGGGGATAGAGGATAAAAAGGGGTATTCGGTGGGGGGTATAGGGTAACCGGG